>CAUYRT010016418.1:0-60688 GCA_963574885.1 Lepilemur ruficaudatus | reverse complement strand
GTCAGCCTAGCTCACAGCAACCTCAAACTCCTGGGCTCAAGCGATCCTCCTGCCTCAGCCTCCCGAGTAGCTGGGACTAGAGGCAGGTGCCACCATGCCCAACTAATTTTTTCTGTATATTTTTAGTTATTTGGCTAATTTCTTTCTATTTTTAGTAGAAACGAGGTCTTGCTCTTGCTCAGGCTGGTCTTGAACTCCTGAGTTCAAATGATCTGCTCGCCTAGGCCTCCAAGAATGCTAGGATTACAGGCGTGAGCCACCGCACCCGTCCCACAAAAATAATTTTAATAACAACTTGGAACTACATTCCAGATGATAGTAATATGGGAGAGGCAGCAGAGCAGAAAAAAGTAAAACAGACTTAAAATATTTTTGTCATTTGGATGGAGAATATAGATACTGATGATAAAAAAATTATTTTTCTAATAAAGTCTGCACTTAAGGTATGTTTCCTTTAGCAGGGTGTAGTGGTATGTGCCTGTAGTTCCAGCTACTCGGGAGGCTGAGGCAGGAGGATTGCTTGAGCCCAGGAGTTTGAGGTTGCAGTGAGCTGTGATGACAACGTCACTGCACTGCAGCCTGGGCAACAGAGCAGGACCCTATCTCCAAAAAAAAAAAGTATGTTTCCTGAGAGTGACATACAGAATAGAACTAAACTGTAGATGCCTATCACATGCCTTGGTCTCCTACTCCTATGACAAATATAAAAAGTATTAAAAGTATTTTTTAATTAATAATGGTACATATAAGTTTTTTGTGTGGACATGTGCTTTTATTTCTCTTTGATAACTATCTAGGAGCAGAATGACTGGATCACATGGTAGGCATCTTGTTTAACTTTTTAAGAAACTGCCAAACTATTTTCCAAAGTGGCCACATCATTTAAATTCCTACCAGTAGTATATTAGAGTTCCAGTTCCTCCATATCCTCACCACCACTTAATCATTTTAGTCTTAAAATGTATATAGTATTTGAGAGCTGTCTGGAAAGTACCCAGCCATTGTTAATATAACAAGAGTGTTTAGATGGCTAGATACTTTCCAGAGAGCCCTAGTATACTTGTATCTCATTGTGGTTTTAATTTTCGTTTCCCTAATTATGATGACATTAGCCATCTTTTCATGCACCTTATTTATATCTTATTTGGTGAAGTGTCTACCCATATCTTTTGCTGATTTTTAATTGAATCATTTGTCTTACTATTCACTAAAATTGTGAAAGAAACTCTGTCTTTCTGGCAAGAGGAACCAAGAAAGGGATTTCTGCAATCAGAAGAATGTGAGGGAAAACCTGCTTTTTTCTCTCCTTTTTCTTGCCTAGCTCTATTCCACTATAGGCTCAGTCATAGCGCTGCACCAAGTCAGTGGCACAGATCGCAGAAATGGTGACAGAAACTCCATCTTCCTGGCCAGAGGAAAATGTGCACCTGCAAGTTGTGGAAGGTGGTCCCTTAATTCTGTGTTTGAATCTGCACAAACTCGAAACAGCATAGCAAAAGCTTTGAGAGCTAAACTATAACTTAAACTATCACTCAAGTCTCAGACTTATCCCTGACGCATGGAACAGACCAAAAGCAGCCTAGCAAAGACTTTGAGAACTGAACTAAGATTTCAATCATAACCCAAGCCTCAGACTAATGCCTGAAGAGCAATGGGCAGGGCAGAGCCAAAGCAGCCCTAAGTTTCTAAGTTCCAGAAACTTAGAAAACTGGGCTAACATTGGAAACTCTGCTAGAAGGCAAGACAGGATATATCTGAACCTAACTGGGCTGACTGCCTGCTAAAACCAAAACAAACCAAAAACATTCAACTTTCTCCTGAAATTTTTAGCAGGTCAATACAACATAATATTCAAAATGTTCATGATACAATCTAACACCACTCAAAATTACCAAGAACCTGGAAAATATGACCAAATCCCAAGGTAAAAGACAACAGATGCCAACCAAGATGTCAGAGTTGTCAGACAAACACTTTGAAGCAGTTATTATAACTATGTTCCATGAAATAAAGATGAACACATTAGAAACTAGAACACACTAGAAATTAATGTAGTAATACATATACTCAGCAGAGGAATATAAAGTGTAAAATGGAAACTTTAGAACTGAAAAATATGCAATGTCTGTACTATAAAATTCACTATGGGACCAATAGCAGAATGTAAACGACAGAGCTGAGGACAGAATACCTGTGACTGTGTTTATTCATCTCAGGAGCCCACATCCCTACCCCTGCAGGGTAGAAAGGATGGATGGACGGACAAATGGATGAAAGAATGGATGCCCAACCTACCACTGCATGCCCCCAAGTCCTACTGAAAGCTCAGGACTGAATCCTAGTCCAATGCTCCCAGATTCCAACTGCACAGAACTTAGAACATAGCTCATAAAGTTATACAATGTCTAAGCTGGAAAAGTCCTGAAGGATCATTTGTACTAAAATCTTTGTTTTATAGAGCACAGGACTGAAACACCCGTGAAGGCCTATTTTCCCAGCATCTTTCGAGGTAGTCAGGGCTGGAGTCCATATGCCTTGACTCTCACTATCTTCTCCTTGTATCAGGAGGTTATTCTTTCAGTAATGACCCTTTTTTCCCATGTGTCCTTAATTAGGCCATTCAACCAACTTCGTGGTAACCGTCCTCTTACCCTCCAAACGGTCCAAAGACTACTGGATTTCCAAGGGATCAGCTTTGCTCTGCCAGCTGAATGAGTGAAAAGGCACCACCCAGTGATGAAAAGGAAGTGATGAAAAGGCCAGAGATCTTTCCTGTTGAGGGGAGAGGTTTGAATAATTTATATGTGAGCAAAATTGTTACTTCTGATTTGACTTAAGGATATTAAGCGTGACCTTTATTTCTCTTATGACCTAAAATAAAGTGTTTGAGTTCTTTATGTTGATAATCCAAGCTCTGATGTGGAAGCATTGAGTTCAGTGGCCACCTATTAAATATGCTATTCCCACCCCACCCCCGCTTACTCCCCCACCCCGAGAGCCAGGACTCAGCCCTGCTTCCCCACACAGGCTCCTCCTCTTCGCACCAACGTGAGAGGCCCTCGGGGATTTCAACACTTCCATTTCTAGACCAGATTAAGGTTCTCTGAGCCCAACACCTGGGGGGTTGATGCAGACCACAACAGCTGGGGGAGCAAATGAGCAGGGCTATAAGATCTTGGCCCATGATGCCAGTTCCCCTCTCTGTGGGGCACTATTACTGCTGTCACAGAAGTACAGGTCAGTCCTGCCCAAGTACAGAGGAATCTTCCCCTTCCACTCTGGATGAACCTGTGTGAAAACCTGCCAAGTCCCAGCCAGGTGCATTTGAGCTTCTGCCACCGAAGAGGTAGAGCTTGCTGGGCCAGTGCTAAAATGGAGCAGCCACTGTGACAAGCCATTTCGTGTCAGCCCTGCCAACAGGGGCCTGTTTGCTTCCCTGGCCATAACGTGACCCAAGAAACTAGCCACCTAGCTCTGGAGAAGCCACACCATACCCTGCGAAAGACCTGGAGGAACAGGGTCAGCCACTGTGATCCCAGCCTCCCAGCGTCTCACTGCCTCGAACCTTTGCCTCACACCCAGCGAAGGTGCGAGCAGACTCAGGTTGCAGAGAAGCAAGGAGCACCACTTCCGTCAGGCAGAGTTCGGTGCACAAATCAGAAACTACTCTTGGTGTTTTGGGCAGAAATAGGTGCCAAAAAAGTCATGAGAATGGCTGAAGCTCCAGAAGTCAGAGGGTTGATATTAGGCACCGCAGCAGCTGTGATCCAAGGTGAGAAAGCTGCAGGAAATGGTGTCACCTCACAGCACGCCCCACCGGGAAGCAGGCGAGTGGAGGGGGAGGCAGTCTGCCGTTGCACAGACTTGTCGGCTGAAGCCTCACAAAACTGCCACCACTGCTCAAGAAAAAGACTTTCTGCCCACTTCTACCTTCCAAATCTCACCTAAGTGTATCTCATTAGGAGAATCTGGATGATAGCAGCAGGCAATCTGGAAGAATTTTAGCCTTCCGACCCCTGTGATTCAGGGCATACGAAACGGAACGAAGGTGGTGGCCAAGGGTCCTGAGTGGCGTCACACTTCTCTTTCAGTAAGGCCCAGGGGAGTGACTGAGTAGGGAAGCCAGAGCCACAACCCAGGCCGGCAGTCTTACCCTAAGCTCAATTAGGAACAAATGCAACCACTCTGTGTTGGCCCCATTCAAGTCCTGGACAGAACTTGTGGGTTTTTGTGAGCTACCCAGGCCCAGGACCGTAAGGGAAGCTCGCCACAGGGGGACGACCCTGACCCCCAGAACCAGGGTGGTCAGGGAGGGAGGTCAGCAGGGCAGGGCTAAAAGCTCCCATTTCAGACTCAACCTTTTACTTGTTTTATGTAGGGATTTTCATAAGAGTTTATTTGGAAAAGACATTGGCAATAAACATATAAAAAATAAACAAGACAGGGTGGGTAGAGTTTGAAAACCACTCTCTTGCATAGCACCTCTGACAAAACCTACCCAGGCTCCAGATGCCAGTGAGACACACCCACCTATTGTGCCACAGGAAAGTTCTTGTCAGAGCACAGGGAGCACCCTCCCCCCCAGACCATGGATATAGGGGTGCAGAACACAAGTTTCATGACCTGCTGACTCCCCTGCATCCAGAACCAAGAGCAAACAAGCGGAAAAGCAGCAGAAGGAAGGAAAGGGTCAGTGGGGTCAGAGCTGGGGCTCAGTGGGGTCAGAGTTGCAGCTGAGTAGTGAAGACCCAGCGGGGAAGCAGGGACAGTGTTCAGACAGTGTGAGCACAGGAGCTTTCTGCCTGATATATACACATCAGGAAAAAAATCTACACCAAAAAGGTATTTAATTATTTTCAAACAACTCATTGACAATTTATTATTTTCACACAACTCATTATGTTACAAAACTGTACAGCTCCCCCCAAAGGTGGAAAGCCCCAAGTCATTTCTTGGAAAGAGCAGAATCAACAGTAGGTTTCTTCCTTGGGCACAGTCTCCTCTCCTGGGTTGGGCCTGCGACAGCCGGACCGGAGTGTGGAGTACAAGAATGGCCGTCCTCCAAGTCCGAGGGGGCGGGGGCTTGGCCCGGCTCCTGAAGTCACTAAAGGAGGGGTGTCTGTGTTTGGAAGGGCAGCACCAGCACCCACAACACAGGAGTCCATAGAGACAGGCAGGCACTGCTGGCCACCAACCGGCTATGGTGGCAATGGCCGTGTCGAGGGAGCTGCAGCTCAGCGGAGATGTGCCTGTCCAGGGCAGGGACCTGGAGGTGTGGGGCCACAGCACTAGGAGGCAGAGAGAAAGACAGTCTTGGGGCACAGTGCAAGCCACTGCACACTCCAAGGCCCCCAAATGCCCACACAGCTTCTTTCATCTCTCCTCTTCAAAGACAGGAGTGGGGATTAGTATGTTAATAGGCTTCCCGTATCCTTGGCCCTCTCTGCTCTTTGGCCACTGCTACCAGAAACCAAGTGATCGAGGGTGTTAAGGCTACCAGGCTAGCCAACTGTCCCCAGCTATTTGGTTCTTGGTTTAAGCACTATTAAAAGTCTTGGCATAAGATGGCCTAATCCAGAGTTTGCTAATCATTAGCCTCTGGGTAATCTGAGACAGGGACCTTCCTCACAGGCCGTCACAGAGGGTAAGCTGGATCATGAAGAGTCCTCCCTGGCCTCTCACCTGCCCAAGTTCAGGCCTGGTGTGAACAGCATGCAGGCATGCAGGACAAGACAGCACACACTGAAGACATGACCTCAGGCTCACCTGGCCCTTTCAGCTCAGCTGAGGTGCAAAGTGTCCAATCCATGGCCACCTTGAAAGGAAATAGCCCCAGCTGAAAAAGTACTAAACAGGTCAGTTTATCCCTCCATCAAAGAAGGATCATTGAGAAGCCACCCTGGGACACGGGCACCAACAGAGCTGTCCCTGTTTTGCAGGTCCCATTTGGCTGCCAGGTTCTGTGCATTTAAAGATGCAAATCACACAACATGTAAGATGCCTGCTCCAAACCCTT
The DNA here is from genome assembly GCA_963574885.1 of Lepilemur ruficaudatus. Taxonomy (NCBI): domain Eukaryota; kingdom Metazoa; phylum Chordata; class Mammalia; order Primates; family Lepilemuridae; genus Lepilemur; species Lepilemur ruficaudatus. The sequence continues at coordinate 54,672 of CAUYRT010016418.1, read as the reverse complement.
CAGCAGCTCCCTACTTCCCTCCCTGTTCACCTGCCCAGACACGTCTCATCCCACTGCCCCTGCACTTCCCGGGCTCCAGCCAGAATTACTTTATCTTGGTTTCTTTAACACAATTGCTCCCTCCACACCAAGCTTTCACACTGTTCCCTCTGACCCCAACTCCTACCTTTCCCTATTCAGTTGCTCACTGACTCATTCATTCAACATCTACTAAGCACCTGTGCAGCCCTGCCCTGCTCACCCACACACAGGAGCTATTCCCCAGGCCCTGCTTTGTTGGCTTCCACTCGTATCAGCCAAAGGATGATTCCTCAGGGAGGCTTTTATGGACCCCTGACTCTAGTAGTAACCTCCAACACACACACACACACACACACACACACACACACACACACACGCTCCCACAGCACTCTACACTTCCCTTTGCAGATTTATGCAAAATCTAGCTTCCTCACCAGCCTGAGCCCATGAAGGTAGGGCAAGTGTCTGGTTCACCCCACAGACATAACACTCAACACAACAGCAGGTGCATGGGAGAAACTCAGTAAGTGTGGGATGAATTTAATTGGATCCTGGATCCCAGCCTCTCTGGGGTGGTCCTTCCAGCGGGGCTGTGCCCTGCAGACCCCAGCTCTTCTGCCCACCTCTGATCCGCCCACTAGCCATCTCTAGGAACACATTCTGTGCTCACCACTCTTCCCATACACTGCGGGGCTTAAACACACCCATTCTATAGAGTTCCTTCCAGCTCTGCAAAGCTATGACATGCGGTGGAAAAAGGGCTGGAAAATTTAAGTTCTTTGCAACCTGTATTCCAGCCTCTTTCTACTTTTAACAGACCTATCCATACTCCCACATTTGTTCTTTAACAAGTATAAATGTGTTGCCCTTGCCCTGGCTTGAAGCAACTACCGTAAATCCGGATTCATCTCTGTTGCAGTGGACAGAGGACAGGTGCCGGGCCATTAGGAAAGGGAAAGACTGCTCCATGAGGGGGGCTCCCATCCCCCCCAGTGTGAGGGGCGTTCCTGGGTCTGCTCAACCCACACTCCCAGGGCAAAGGCAGAGGCCAGCCTGGGCAGCCCACCCGCCTCACCTCTCCTCCAGGCGGACCCACAGGTCGCTGAATTGTCAGAGTTGGAGTCCCCCCGCTGGGGCCGCCTGCACTTTTTTCGGGACTTCTGCTCATCCTCCCCAGACAGGTTGGCACTTCCAAGAGGGGACACATGAGGTGGCAGCATTATGTGCACCACAGATATGGCTTCCGGTGCCAGCGCTTCTGGGTCAGGCACTGGGGTGGGCCTCTCTGGTGGGCTTCTGGGTGGTGCAAAGAGGGAAGACAGGGAGGGCTGTGTCCAGGGCCTTTTACTCTTCTCTCTGTAAACAGGGATGAGGGAGGAGGGATTTGGAGGAGGGTCACACAGCATGTCGCCCTCCTGTGTTTTACTAAGGTACGGATAAAGTGAAAAAGGAAGGTATGGAGAGCCTGAGTGCAGCCATTTTGACCCAGACCAGACCATAACTACACTGAACAAGGAAGTCACCAGCATGTCACCGAACCAGGACCAACTAAGGAAGGATGAATTACCAAGCCGGATGCCTTACAAGCCGTGCTTACCTTTCCGTGACAGCAGTTGATGATTAACCTTTATGGCCTGACGTCAATATAGTGCTGGCCTCCAGCTAACGGGGTTTTTGAACACACACAAACTGCCCCACAAGGGGTGCCCCTCCTGCGTGGGAAAGGACCCCGCTCTGTCTGTGGAGTAGGATTTATTGTCTGTCTAACTCTAGAATTCTTTCCCGTGTGAAGCCAAGAACCCACTTCACAAGTCCAAGGGACTTTCCTCTCTTCATTGGGACACTCCCTGCTTCTATCTTCCTAGCCCAGGGCCTCAGGACAGGCAGATAACCTGAAAGTTCAAGCCCGACAGTTAGGGCAGGAGTTACTTGGTTCTCTGAGCCACCTGAGAATGGATCATCTTGGTGCCTTTGTTTCTCCTTCACACAGCCTCCCCATACTCTCTCCAAATCCCCTAGCCCTGGGGAGAAAAATCTAAGTTTTTTTTAAACTGCATATACGTTAATTACTGTACTTTCCCAACAACAATGGGTCAGCACTGTCAAGAAAGCCACTGAAGATTTCAGCATTTAAAGAGGAGTGGAAACATTTAAATGCCATTTGCTTAAAACAACTGAAGTAGCCCTTGACCTTGTTGTTAATCCCTCCTGAACCCTTATGAGGGCTTTATTCAGAAAGAGGCTCTCAGGGCTGGCCTTAAACCATCTTTCCCAAAGGAAATACATATTTTCACAACTGATGGGAAACTCAAACTGACTTCTAGTTTTCCCCTAAAGGTGACTATAGTCCCAGAAACCTCTTCCAGTAAAGAAATAAGTATTAGAAGGACCAAGTTTCTTCCTACAACTTTTGTCAAGGGCTTGGTGGTGGGGCAGGGAGTGGGGAGAGTAAGAGAAGAATTCCAGCCACTAGAGATCAATCCCATTGTCTCCCGATAGAGGCAGTGAGGGCCCAAAGTTCCCACCTGCCCGAGGAAGGAGAGCAGGGGATGTGCCATGTTTGGGTCTTTCCTCCTCCAAGGATGTGGGTGAAGCTGACTGGCATGTGTAAGAGCTCATTTCCTCTGCTCCAATCCAGCCTTGATGAACCATCAACCTGTCAGAGGCAGGCCTCACCTCTGACTCACAACATGACAGAATCTGAGAGGTCAGTTAGTATTAATGGCCCTGTCTGAGGAAGGGAGGAGGCATATGACAAAAAAAAAACGTGAAAAAGGAAAGACCTAGGTTGGACAAAAAGGATAATAGAAGAGAAATTCTCAAATTGCAAAGGAAGGCCAGGTACAGTGGCTCACACCTGTCATCCCAGCACTTTGGGAAGCCAAGGTGGAAGGATCACTTGAGCCCAGGAATTTGAGATCAGCCTAGACAACATAGCAAGACCCTGTCTCTACAAAAAGTTTTTTTAAAAAATTAGCTGGGCATGGTGGCATGCACCTATAGTCCTGGCTACTCAGGAGGCTGAGGCAGGAAGGACTGGTTAAGCCCAGGAGTTTAAGGCTGCAGTGAGCAATGATCATGCCCCTGCACTCCAGCCTGGGCAACAGAATAAGACTCCGTCTCACTAAAAAAAAAAAAAAAAAAAAAAAAGCCCTCCTACTCTGAACCTGAAACTGGGGATATAACCAGAAACATGAAGTCATAACTAGAAGGTTCTTTGAGGACAGGACCTACTACATTCATTACTGTCTCCAGAACTCAGCACAATACCTGCTACTTAACTGTGACACCACTTAAATTAACCCCTTCATTGCTACAACAAAGAAACTAGAGCCTTGAGAGACATTGTACCCTACTAAGGCGCTCCAAGATTCAGGTGGCCTCCTAGAGGATTCAGGAGCACATGGTCAGGCAGCCCCATGCCCAGGCCCTCTGCCCATGGAAGAGAGTATGATGTCTGTGTCATGCTTGGCCTCCACATAACCCAAACAGGCCCTGGTACAGTAGGCACTCAAGAAAAATCTGTTGCTTTGACTTATTTTCTTTCTCTCTCATATTTCTGAGCTAAGGTGTCCTAAGGAATCATAACATCCACTTTACAATGGAGGAAACTGAGGACCAGGAAAGTAAACTGACTTGCCCAAGGTTCCAGAAAGGATTCAACGACATTTTTAAATAACGAAATTTTTTTTCAGGTCATAAAACTAATCCATTCTCATTGTAGAAAACAAGAGTATAAATAAGTGTTGCTGTACTCTCCAAGGAGAGATGCTATGAACAAATGCTCACATGGGCTCAGACACAGATTTAAGAGTCCCTAGGGCAGTGGGGTGGCTGCTCTTCTTCCAGAAACAGAAAATTCCAGCCACTGAACACACTCAAACCCATCCCAGAGCTTCTGGGTTAGCCTGAGCATCCCACTGCAGGCTCAAGATCTAGATCACATCTCAATTCTCACAGTTAAGCTAAACCGCTAGTTACTCATGAAATTAGCTAAGCCTATGCTCATTTGGGCCACAATATAGGACTGTCCTGTTGTGCTGACAGCCTGCTTGTCCCCTGCCTGCATTTCACAGCCTTCTCACTCCATGGAAGTGAGGAGAAGCCCACTGGATGACATGGCCTCTCTCCTGAGCACAGACCCACAGAAGGACATGTGGTATCCAGGAAAGATCCCAGGCTTGGAGCCCTGGGTGAAATAATTAACCTTCCTGAGCCAATCTCACCTAGCTGAGGATTCAAACAGGACATGCCTCATGCTTTGCACAGTGCTGAGCACACAGTGGATGCTCACAGCCCCTGCGACAAAAAGCAGACTGCCAGGCAGGAGCCTCTGGAGTGAAGGCACAGGGAGACAACATGGGGTGAAGGTGCCTTCTGGGAGAAAGAGGGCACCTGGGGATGGGTGGCCACTGGGCAACATGACAGCTGGATCCTCTTATCAGGGGATGGGCACTTGCTTCCTGGAGAACTCTCACAACAGCTGAGCTCTCTGCCAGGAGGGGGCGCTGATGAGGAAGCAGGGGCCAGAGGGGGATGCTAGGGGCTGATGTGTACCCCCAAATTCATGTGTTGAAGCCCCAATCCACAGTACCTCAGAATATGACTATATTTGGAGTTAGTTAGGGTCCTTAAAGAGATAATTCAGTTAAAATGAGGCTGTTAGGATAGGCCCTAATGTTTTCAAAATTCATCCATGTTACATTATAGCACCTCTTGCCTTTTTGTGGCCAAATAATATTCCATTATATGAATATACCACTTTTACTCATCCACTCATCAGTTGATGGACACTTGAATTGGTTCTACTTTTTGGCTATTATGAATAATGCTTCTATGAACATTCATGTACAAGTTTTTGTGTGGATATATATTTTATATATATTAAATGGACATATATTTTCAACTCTCACAGAAATCAAAATGCTGAGTCAAATGGTAGCTCTACGTTTAATTTTGAAAAACTGCTAAATAGTTTTCAAAAATGGCTACACTATTTTACATTCCCAGCAGTGACGTATGAGGGTGCAAATTTCTCAACATCTTCACCAAAACTTGTCATTGTCCCTCTTTTTTATTACAGCCTAGTGTGCGTGAAGCACTATCTTCACTTTAGCACTTCATCAACACGACTCTAGGAAATAACAGCAGATTACAGCCCAAAGAGCTGCAAGACTCAGACTTTGTTTTTAAAGAGTTCTTAGGAAAACCCAAAGATAACAGGGGAGACAAAAAAAATGACAGTAGAGGAAACTGAAACCTCTGGCACCTAAAGTTACAGCAAACATGTCTTAGACTATTTGTGCTGCTATAACAAAGCACCACAGACTGGGTAATTTATAAACAATAGAAATTTATTTCCCACAGTTCTGGAGGCCAGACAGTCCAATATCGAGGCATGGTGAGGGCCTGCTTGCTGAGTGTTCACATGGCAGAAGGGGCAAATGCTGTGTCCTCACATAGCCAAAGTCAGAAGGGCAAAAATGAGCCTAAACTAGTTCCTTCTTTTTATAAGGTGCTAAATCATTCATGACGGTGGGGCCCTCGTGACTTAATCACTTTTCAAAAGATCTCACCTCTATAAGGATAAAGTTTCAACACATGAATTTTGGGGGACATTCAGACCATAGCAAAACATTAAACACAGCCCATCTCGAAGGCAGATTAGCATAAAAACCTCACACTAAAGACATATTTAGCTCAGTTTCCATTGCCAGATACATCATGTTCAGTTTTCAATAAAAGATTACAAGGCATCCTAAAAGGCAAGAAAAATAACTGTCTGAAGAAACCAAGCAAGCATCAGACCCAAACTCAGACATGATGAAAATTCTGGAATTATCACATAAGGAATATAGCTGAAATAAAAGGCATCACAACCATATTTACCTGACTGACATTTATAGAATACTTCATCCAACAACAACAGCATACACACTCTATTCACCTTACATGAAACATATTTCTCCTTCATTGTTGAAGGACAGTTTTGCTGGAAGTGGAAATGTTTGTTGATAGTCTTTTTATATTGGCATTTTGGATATGCCCCCCCATAGCCTTCTGGCCTTCAGGGCTTCTGATGAGAAATCTACTGTTAATCTTACTGAGGATCCCTTGTATGTAACAAATTGCTTTGCTGTTACTTCTTTCAAGATTCTGTCTTTGGCTTTTGACAGTTTGACTGTATGTCTTGGTGTAGAACTTTTTGATTATAAATTTAGAGTTCATTCATTGGATGTGCAATTAATGTTTTCCACCAAATTTGGGGCATTTTCAAGCATTTTTTATTCAAATTTTCTTTCTGTTCCCTTTTTCTCTCTCCTCTTCTCTGGGACCCCCATTAAGTACATGTTGGTACACTTGAGGATGTCGTTCAGGTCTCTGAGGATTTATTCATTTTTCTTTATTCTTTTTCCTTTTTATTACTCATACTGAATAATCTCAATTGACCTGTCTTCCAGTATGTTGATTCCTTTTTCTGACAGCTGAAATCTGAAATTCAGTCCCTCTAGTGAATTTTTAATTTCAATTACTGTATTTTCAATTCTAGAATTTCTATTTGCTTCTTTTTCTATAATTTCTATCTCTTTATTAATATTCTATATTTGATGAGATATTCTCATACTTTCCTTTAATTCTTTTTTTAAATTTATTATTATTTTTTCTTTTTTTTTCTTTCTATTTTCTGTAACTGCTTCTAGCTGACCTTTAATTCTTTAGGCATGGTTTCTTTTAGTTCATTGCACATATTTATAATAGCTGATTTAAAGTCTTTGTCTAGTAAGTCCAACATATGGGCTTCCCCAAGGACAGTTCCTATTCCGTTTTTTTTCTTGAGCATGAGCAATACTTTCCTGTTTCATTCTGTGTCTTATGATTTTTTGTTGAAAACAAGACATTTTAAATAATATACTACCTCTGGAAATCACATCTCCTCTCCCCTCTTCCTAAGGTGCATTGTTGCTGTTTGTCTAGTGGCTTTTCAGGAACTATTCTGTAAAGCCTGTATTCTTTGTTGTGGTCAGCTTATGGCTGAACAGAGATTTCCTTAAATACCTTGAACCAGTAAGCCTCCCAGCCTTTGGCGAGGGGCTATGTGCATTTGGAGACATGCCTTTGATGCCCTAACAGGCAGTTTACAGCCCTGCCTTAGCTTTCATACTCTGCTTACACATAGCCTCAAGATCAGCCAGAGGTGAGAGATTAGGACCTTCTCAGGTCTTTCCTGGGCAAGTTCACAGTCCTTCTTAAGCACATGGCTTTCTAGGTTCCCAGGAATATATCAGAGCTTTACAAAATCCCACATGGGGCATCTCATTTCCACTTTCCTTTTAATTTGGGGGAGCAGCCCCTTGTAAGCCCCAACTGATATTGCTATCTCAGCAATAGGCAGCTATGATGTTAAACAACTGCCATTAATTGTTTTCAACAAATGCCCCAGGAATAGAGCTATTGGCACAAGGCAAGTTCAGAGTCAGGATAAATGAAGAAAGGCTTGAGAATGGAATTTTCAGGGAGTTATCAGACAGGTCAAATAGTGATGATTCTTTGAGTAATTAGCTTTGGGAGGAATCCTGAACCCATTCTGCTCCCGTTAGGAACTGTTAGGCGACTGGTTTGTACAGCTACCATGGTTCCAAGGCTGTTGCTTTTCAAGGCTACTGTGAAGCTGGTACAAGTGGGATGAGAATATAACAAGTTAAAATCCACAAAGCTCACTGTTCTTACCAAAGTTCAATGAGTTCTCTTAAATAAACACTCCTAGGATAGTTGTAAGCCTTTAGTTAATTTCCAGAGCTTCGAGAAAGTTGATTTTGATTATTTTTCCCAGTGTTCTCATTGCTGTTGTGAAGGAGCAGGTTTCTGGAGGCCCTGACTCTGCCATTCCAGAAGTGCTTCTCTCCACCCCCCATTTTACTGGTAAAGAAACCGAGGGACATGACTTGTGCAAGTTTATAAGGCTAGTGGAAGAATCTGAAAGAACAAAACCCACCCCAATGGCATTTCTGTCCTTAATTCTTGAGGCTGTAAAGAATTCTATATTAGAATCACTCAAGAGGAGTGAAATTGCTTCAAAAAGCCAACCACAGGAAATAATTTGCTTGCTCTGTCTCCATGTGTGCTATTAATAGTTAATAATAACTGAGGTGTCAGCCCCTGGCCTTATACTTGGGAGGTTGATAGTCAGGTAGGAGAGTGTAGAGAGACAAATTTCAGTGAAAGTCCAAAAAGTGAAAGATTTCAGGAAGGAGTTAGGATTAAGTACAGCATTAGGAGGACAGAAATGCCTTCCCAGCTGGCTCATGTGTCATAAGCCACATGCAGACAGCTCTGGGTGACATCACATGCACCAGCCCACCCAGCAACATTTCAACCACACTGCATGCTCAGGCATCAGCAGGAGCCACTTTGCAACTGAAGTAAGTCAAGGAAAGTGTCACCACCCACATCTCACTGCATGGCCAACACAAGCCCTGAGCAGGAGCTCACCGCCACATTCCTTCATGGGAGAAGCATCAGACCCCAGCGTCTAATTACAGGTGACCTACTACTCACCAGCTCCAAAGGCAAAGAAGAAGCCTTTGTCGGGAAACTCCTCCAAAAGGGCCTTCACCCGCTTCCCCATTCTCTCGTTCCGCTTGTAGATCAGCTGCCGGCGGAAGTAGCTGTTGATCTCCTGAGCAGTGATGTGCTCCTGAGGCAGTAGCGTGGCATTAATAAAATTGGGAACCTCCACCAAAATAAAGAGAAAAATATAAAATAAGGGCAACAGAGTTTTCATAAAGTTACTCCATTGGAGCATCAAATCCCCCAGCCTACGCGGTCAAGACATTGTCAGGAGAAGGCTGAGGAGGATGCACCATTCTTGGAGTCTCCTGTCTGCTGTAATATCATTCTCTGCAACCAAAGTGAAAAAACAGTACATGAAGTGCACTGAATGAACTCCTGTGCTGTTTAACACAGTACTTCTGTTCCATTTAAAGGATTCTGCTTGATGCCATGTGTTTATACAAGTGCACCATATGCTTGCATAGCACATCCACAGTTTTAACTTGTTTCATTCACACATGCATTTTTAAATAAAAATAGTTTTATACAGTTACATATTTTAGAATTAATAATTATGATTCTAAGACCACAAACATGGAATTTCTATAAACGTTTACCTGTTTTTTGTTTTGTTTTTTTTTTGTTTTTTTTTTTTTTTTTTAGAATGAGTCTCACTCTGCTGCCCAGGCTAGAGTGAGTGCCGTGGCGTCAGCCTAGCTCACAGCAACCTCAAACTCCTGGGCTCAAGCAATCCTCCTGCTTCAGCCTCCCATGTAGCTGGGACTACAGCCATGCGCCAGCATGCCCGGCTAATTTTTTTTTTGGTATATATTTTTAGTTGGCCAATTAATTTCTTTCTATATGTTTTTTTTTATAGTAGAGACTAGGTCTCGCTATTGCTCAGGCTGGTTTCGAACTCCTGACCTTGAGCGATCCTCCGGCCTTGGCCTCCCACAGTGCTAGGATTACAGGCATGAGCCACCGCGCCCGGCCTGAATTAAATATCTTTATGAATACAGTTTACAGATTTTTACAAATACAAAACTGAAGGTGAGGGAGGCAGAAACAGCCTGTCCAATGAGTGCACAGGACATGTAAGGAACAGTGCTCCTTCCCCTGGATCTTTCTCCCTGGCCTCCTGCCCTAGCTGAATTTGGAGCCCAGGTCTGTGCCCACACTCCCCTTCTCAGAACCCAGGTCTGCAGTGGGGTCAGATGGGCAAGGAGGCAGGAGGCTTGCTCTAGTCTAACTTGGGCAGCTCCAGGGGTTGAAGACTGTTGAGCTAGCTGTGGGGTTTATAATGCGCCCTGGGAATGATGGTGTGGAGACTGCACTGGAGTTTGGTCAGGGGAAAGGGGCTGCCAAGGTGTGGCAGGGCGAGCATAGGGCCAGGCTATTGGCAGAATCACTCGTTGCTGCCGACTGATCCCTGGAGCCTAGGAGCTGTGTGTGTGCTGGGCTCCCTGGTTGTCTGCCAGGCTTGAGTCTGCGTAGTCCATGGGGACCCATAGGGACAACAAGCCTGGCTACCACTCCTCCCCCCTCATCACACCTCTTCCCTCTGGGGCCTTGTGCTCCTTGGAGTCCCTTTTATACTGCCACCTCAGTCTGGGTGGGCAGGGACCTTATCCACCTCTCCTGTGTCACCAGTCCCCAGCACAGGGCAGGTGCAGATGGGGTCTCACCTCAGAGAATTGGCTGAGTCAAGTGAAATACCATGGCAGCCACAGGCCGCAGGAATTCATAGACGGCTAGAGCATCTGCAGCACCTTCTGGGAGGAGGTGGGCCTGGGCTAAGGCCAAAAACCCAAGTGGGATCTAGATGAGGGAAGGGGAAGAAGCAGGGGATGATGGAATGGGCAATGGTGTGGGTGGGTGTGGGCCATGCCCACGGAGCAGGTGATTAGCGCAGGAAGAGCCAGTGTTTACTAAGCACTTACTGTGTGCAGCATATGCATCTCACTGATTCCTCACAATCTCCCCATGAGGACGGTTCTGCTATCATCCCCAAGGACAGGTGGGATAGCTGAGGCTTAGAGGGTTACAAAGTCCCACAGCTGATAAGAGCCAGAGCCGAGATCGCAGCCCTGGCCACTGGCTTCAGAGCTGCTGTTTCACCAGACAGCATCAGTGGCAAGCTCCCAGTTTACCAAACCCTCCCAGGCCTGGCATCTCGTCAGACCCTTCTGACTGCACTATGGGTCCTGGCCCTTGATCTGGTGGCAAGGAGAGAGGCTCAGCATGAGCCATGTGCTCGTGGCTGCTCAGCTCAGGAGTGGACGCCCCCTCAGTGCCGGCTGGACACTTGCTGCTGCACCTCCTGCTCTCTTAATGGAGCGCGTTGCTGTGTGTGGTCCTGCAGCAGTGCCGGTGGCGCCACGCCACCTCACGGGTGCCAGGTGCTTTGCATCTGTTATCTGACTCCTCACAGAAGCTGTGAGTTTAGATGTTTATCTGTATAAATGAGGAAACTGAGGCTCAGCGAGGTGGTGCTACATAGTGGAGGTGGGACTCGAACTGGGGTCTGTGGGACTTCAGAGTCTTTATCCCTGAGCTACCACCTGTCACAATTTACACATCCCAGAGATGTTGTCTAAGTGAGTCCTTGTAAAGAGAACTCAGAGACCCAGCCTGAGCCCAGGCCCAGTGGACGGTTGGGACAGTGGCACCCAGCATCTTCCTCAGTTGCCTGATGTCATCCCCTGGACCCCTCTCCCTGACGCACCAGGGGACCATGCTGGGCAGTTGTCTCCTGCAGGAGCAGTGGTCACGTGAGCACTTTAGGCCCTGGTGAAGGCAGCTGAGGGCATAAACATCAGGAATGGAACTTGGGAGGCCATGCGACAGCAGCGGCTCCATGCACTGATGCTTTCTCTGTGCCAGGCTCTGGGCTTGGCCCATACCCAGACTCAGGGAGCTGCTCACAGACCTGTGTGGGAAGAAGACACCTTCACTATTCCCAGCCCAAGACAACTAGTGCTAAGCCCTGGGGGAACACAGTAATGGAGAGCCCTGGGCATCCCCGCCCCAGTCATCACACTGGAGTTGGTTCCTGGAAAAGAAGTTGCCGATTGCGCAAGAGAGGGGATGGGCATTCCAGGCAGAAGGAACAGCACATGCAAAGGCCTGGAGGAACTATGAAATAGTCCATATAACATAACTGGGGGCAGCTGAGGTGGGGAGTTGGAAGAGAGGCAGGGCCGAGTCCTGAAGATCCGAGAATGACAAGCTGCAGAGCTGGGATGCACCCTGCTGGTGCTGGCTCGCCATGGCCCACAGCTGCTAGGAGAGGGACGAGCTCCCAGCACCACCTGTGCCAGGGTAGCAAGAACTCAGCAAAGTCCCAGTTGTATCTTAGCTTCCCCTTCTGTGAAACAGGGGTGCAGCTTCCTTAGGGCTAGGCCTAGTGAAGACTGCAGAAGGTTTTGCAGACCTGCCTAAGGACAGGGCTTCACCTCACCCCCACCCCTCCAGAGGGCAGCCTGTTGGAGGTTGGGCTGGGGAGGATGGCAATCAGTAGATCAGCTGGGTGCTGAGGCCAGGGCCCAGAGTGTGCACTGCTTTGTGTCTGGGAGGGCTCCATCATGACTTTTGAGGGTCCTAGCTGTGTGCCCACTGTACCTAATGGATTAAGGCAGCCCTGGTGCCAAGGTGGGTCTGACTCAGCCCCTCCTGCAGGCACCATGGCCCAGAGCAGGGCACTTCTGTTCCTGCTGCTGCTGCTGCCGCCACAGCTGCACCTGGGACCTGTGCTTGCAGTGAGGGCCCCGCTGTTTAGCCGAAGTGGCGGCCATAGCCTGAGCCCTGAAGAGAATGAATTTGTGGAGGAGGAGCCGGTGCTGGTCCTGAGTCCTGAGGAGCCAGCGCCTGGCCCAGCCACAATTGACTGCCCCCGAGACTGTGCCTGTTCCCAGGAGGGAGTTGTGGACTGTGGCGGCATTGACCTGCGTGAGTTCCCAGGGGACCTGCCTGAGCACACCAACCACCTGTCTCTGCAGGTGAGGTCACCAGGGGCTGCCCCTTCCCGCACATGTGGCTCTTATCCAGAACCCCCAGTACTCAGCAACCTATTCACCCAGAACCTCCAGTACTTGTGGCTCCCACCCCAGATACAGGGTGCTAGGAAGGTCACACTTAGAGGCTTAGAGGGTTACAAAGTCCCACAGCAGATAAGAGCCAGAGCCAAGATCGTGGTCCTGGCCGCTGGCTCCAAAGCTGCTGTTTCACCAGACATCAGGTGAGTCCTGGACCTACCCATGTGGCACCTCTCCGGATGTCCCTGTCACAGAGCACCGTGATATCACAACCTGCTTTGTCACTTAGAGGAGTCTGGGCTGAGGCCCAGTAAGTACAGTCAGGCTCTGTCTGAAAATGGACAAAGACCTGCCCAGCAGCTGACCCTCTGAATGGACAGTCAGGGCACCACAGACACCATTACAGGGCCAGGAAAATCAGAGCAAGGCAGACCCCAGCTAGAGTGCTCTGGGGCCTCAGAGGACAGAGAGCTCTCTCCAGCTGAGGGCAGACTAGCTTTTGGACCTTGAGAAGTGGGACATGGTGTTTCAGATTGGGAGGACTCTGGCAGTGCAGGTGTAACCATCATAGCCTCGTGTGGCCCAGTGGCCCTGGGGGAGAGGCAGGGGCTGGGGCAGATCAGTCCAGTGAGGGAAAGTGACCGGCCTGTGCCCACACACTGGTGTGTCTGGGCTGGCAGCTGTGGGAGCCTGAGGCCAGGGTAGCCAATGAGGGACGGGGACACGTTGAGGACAGCTCTTACCGTTGGTTCATCTGCTCATTCATTCATACACAAACTGTCTCTTGGGTACCTGCTCCATGCCTCGGGTCCCATGCTGGGTGCTGGGCATGCAGGGAAGACTTGAGTGCATCCTGCCTTTCAGGTGCTCGTGGCCTGTGGGCGAGGCAGAGACCTAAACAGGTAGAGATGTCAGATAGAAACGGAAGGACCTGTGCTAGGGGGCCCAGAGCAGGCTCCTAGTCCGGTCCCAATCCATCCCAGGAAGGCTTCTGGAGGAGGTGGTGCCTACCTAGGTTTTAAAGTGTTCCAAGGACAGTGGGGACTGCAGGGCTAAGAAAGGGAAGCAAAAGTGGTTTCTGGCTTCGATAACAGCCGTGCTGCCTGTCACCAAGTGGGAGCACTCAGGGAGCATGTCTAAGGGAGACAGCATACCACGTTAGAACTGCCCGTGGATTTCCACGTGTGGGCTCCTTGAAGGCAGGACTCATACGTCTGTGTGCCCATGTCCAGGCCTGGACCAGGTTCTGTCTCCATGGGGGAGAATCCCAAGGGAGGGGCCCAACCGAGGGACTGGCTCCTGGGACTCAAGGGCGGGGGCATCAGTCCTGGGTACCCCAGGCTGACGCTGCCTCCTCCTGTGCCCCACCCTCCAGAACAACCAGCTGGAGAAGATCTACCCCGAGGAGCTCTCTCGGCTGCACCGGCTGGAGACGCTGAACCTCCAGAACAACCGCCTGACTTCCCGAGGTGAGAGGTCACCCGGAGCCCAGGATCAGGGACACCAGGCGGGACTCAAGGGCCCAGGTAGCACTGGGTGCCCATGGGGAGAGCTTGGCCCTGCACATCCGGGGTGTGGAAAGAGCAGGCCTGGGCCGGCTGGCGGGGGCAGCGTGAGGATCAGCTCCACACGGGCAGGGGGGCTCCCTGTTGCCTAAAAGCCGTCCTGGGTGTATCTGAGACCTGGGGGACAGGTCAGGGCAGAGGCTTCAGGGAAGCTTAGCTTCCTAGGACCTTGTCGTAGGACCTTCAATTCAGAGGGCTTTAGAATCAAAGAGTTGTAGAGTCCTTCAATTTTAAAGTTTTTTTTCTGATGATGAAAATAATATATGATTAGGATAGAAAATTAGGAAAATAAAATGGAAAGAGCAAAGCACTCATGGTTCTGCCAGTTGGGATTAATCACTATTGATATTTTGGAATATTTCTTTCCATTTTTAAAAAAGTAGCTTTCTTGAGGTATAATTTATATGCCATAAAATTTACCTACTATTAAGGTATAATTTTATGCGTTTTAGTAAGTTTATGCAGTTGTGCAGCCATCACCACAATCCAATCCAGTCTTTTTTCCTGTGTGTTATTAAACCCAAAGCTGAACCCATACTGTAGATTCTTTAACTCTAGCAAGTAGTTCAGCAGCATTTCTCATGTTGCTAAAAACTCTCAGCATCATTTCACCCGGCGGCAGCAGGGTATTCCATGGAGGGACGCCGTACACTTTATGTAACTGTTCCCTCTTGTGAGATACTTGGGTGAGTCCCAGCGTCTGGGGGTCTTGGAGCCCGGAACCAAGCGTCTGAGGCCAGTCTCGGGGCTGGAGAAAGGCCAGCCTGGCCAGGCTCCCAGTAATAGCCCAGTCCTGCCTGACACTGCATCTGCCAGAGGGGGCAGGGTGAGCCAGGTGGTCTGCCCCGCATGGAGCCATTCCTAGCGCAGCCCCACCTGCCCATAGCTGAAGAGGGGCTCTGACCCCTCTGGGGCTGTCCCCGAGGGGAGGATCCCTTCCTGGCAGGAAGAGCTCAGGCTGGGTCCTCTGCTGGTTGCTTGCCCTTACCAGGATCATCCCCACTCAGGGTGAGGAATCATTCAGTCCCTCAGTAGACACTTAGCTGCTTGTTCCTCTGAGCTTGGGCTTGTATGATGAGCAAGGAGGACAAAAATGAGGTTGGGCAGGCACCTTGGGACCAATTGGGCAGGGATCCGAGCTGCCTCCGCCTCCCCCGTCCTGGGAAGTGGGGTCGGTGCTTGTTGTGCTCCCTAGCAGTGTCCCCCTGATCCAGGGCTCTGACTGATGCCTGTCCTTTGAAGGGCTCCCAGAAGAGGCTTTTGAGCATCTGACCAACCTCAATTACCTGTACCTGGCCAACAACAAGGTGAGGGGCTCGAGGCAGACGAGGGTATGCTGCCCTGTCCTGGATTGTCTTCCCTGAGTTCCATGAACTTTCACCAGGGCCTTTTCTGTGCTGTCCACTGGGTCCCGGTTGCTGCTCAGACATGGCCCTGGGTGGGAGGGGGTGAGGGAGACACAGACCCCATGCCTGTAACTCAGGGCATCAGAGTGTGTCCCAACAGGAGTGTACGGGAGGTAGATCTTGTCCCCACTGGGGAGGAGGCACTTGGAGGACTTTCTGGAGGAGATGGCATTTGAGCAGGGCCATGAAGGGTAACAGAATTCCAGCTTGGGGAGGGGGGCGCTCTGCAGTAGAAGGGACAGCATGAGTGAAAGCACAAATGCACTAAAGCTCAAAATATTTGGTCTGCTGTGGCATTCTGTCCCCCTTCTCTCTCTGAACTCTCCTGGGGTGACCTGCCCTGTCCCAGGCTTTGACTCCCATCTGCATCATGGCCACGTCCAGTGGCTGTCATCAACACTTTCTAATCCTCTGGCTTGAGACTCAAAGATTGCCTGCCTCCTTGACATCTACCCCCGAGTCTAATGGAAGTAGAACACTGCTTTCTGCCCTCCACCTTCCCCTTGCTGTAAAGGGCATCTCCAGCCATCTATGGCACCACTGGTCCCAGCCACAGCCAGGAGTGTGCCTGGACTCTGGCTCCTCACCCAGGTGCAGCCCACTGCAGGCTGCCAGTACCCACGGACACTGGCCCACTTGGACTCCTGCCTCCTCACCTGCCTCCCACTTGTCCTCATAGTGGTCTTTAAAAGCCACACCTGCTAACCCCTCACCCAGCCAGGTTAACCCTGGAGGCTGGGCAGGCAGGGGATAGGTCCAAAAGGCTTTGAATGCCAAGTTAAGGGTTGGGGGGAGCCAGGGATGTTTTGCTTTTGTTCCATGAGGGGAGTGGGGCAGGTTTCCACTTTAGAAAGAGGGCCCTGGTTGCAGGGAAGACACAAGGAAGGGGCCCTCATGAGCGGCAGGCAGTGGGACCCAGGGCTGGCCTCTGCTCCTCCAGTGGTCTTTTGGCCCCACCGCTTCCCTTTCCAGCTGACCTTGGCACCCCGATTCCTGCCAAACGCCCTGATCAGTGTGGACTTTGCTGCCAACTATCTCACCAAGATCTACGGGCTCACCTTTGGCCAGAAGCCAAACTTGAGGTCAGAGGTCAGAGGGATGACCCTGGGGTCGGGTTGGGGAAAGGGGAGGGGCTAAGGTGGAGGCTGCCCACCCAGTGTGAGGCACAGACAGGCCCTGGAGGAGGGGCTTGCCGTGCAGTGGGCAACACCCGGGGGCTGGAGGAGCACAGGAGGACTGGTCCAGGAGGCAAGGACAGAGTGTTGCCTGCAGGAATTGTGGGGAGCTGGGGGAGGATGCCCCCCAACTTCCCAGCCCCTAGGGGAGGGAAGCATCTTCCAACAGGCAGAGCTGCCCTGCGCTGGAGCTGCCTTGGGAGGAGTGAGCACCCCCGGCACAGGTGTGCGAGCAGGGCAGGGCGGTGCTGGGGCGGGGCGGGGGCTGTGGTGGAGCCTCCTCCAGGAAGGAGGTTGGGCTGGACAACCCCAATGCTGCTTCTGTTCCTGAATCTGTCATCTCTCTTGACTCTTTCCGTCCGCCTGAGGACCTAGGGTCACTGTGCATGGCCCCATCCCACAGATGAGAAGGCTGAGGCGCAAGAGAGGCTGCACAGCGAGACTGAGCTATATTTTATACATATCCATCTTGTCCCTTGTCTCCCTCCTAGTATGTTAGCACCACGAGGGCACAGTCTTGTTGGTTGTGCCCATGGGTAGGTCTTCAGAGTCTAGAACAGTCCTGGCATATAGCATATATTTATTGGTTTATATACATAGTCTATACATGTGCATATATATTTAATATATTATATAATATACTCATTTATTTGCTGAATGAATGAGGGCTGCCTCTTCTGAGACAGGCCCTGTGCTGGGCACCAGGGACACAGAGGCAGATGGGGATAGGCCCTGTGTTCAGGAAGCCCCACAGAACTCAGAGCCAGGCTGCGTGGGGGTGACAGGCAGGGATGCAGGAGCAGAGAGGGAGGGAAGGATTCTGGGCTGCAACAGCTGGGGTCCGACTGAGAACCTTGAAAGATGTAGAGGAGCCTGGACTAGGGGTCAGGAAATCCTATTTCTGCCACTAACTTATGGGACCACCTCTGATAGGGCACTGCCCCTTCTGGTCCTTGGTTTCCTCAGCTATGTGGGCAGGGTCTGAGGCTCTCCTAACTGCACCCTTGGGTTTGGATGGGAGGAGAGTGCCCTGGGATCCAGAATTAGCCTGATCAAGGGTTTGCAGGCTCACCAGGTGAGCTGGCTTAGGGGTGGGGGAGCCCAGGTGGGGTGAGGACCTGTGCCTCGACCCCCAGGTCTGTGTACCTGCATAACAACAAGCTGGCGGATGCCGGGCTGCCGGACAACATGTTCAATGGCTCCAGCAATGTCGAGATCCTCATCCTGTCCAGCAACTTCCTGCGCCATGTGCCCAAGCACCTGCCGCCTGCCCTGTACAAGCTGCACCTCAAGGTGTGAAGGGGAGAGGGCAGGGAGGGGGAAAAGTAGACCCCAAGACCGGGGCACCAGGGCAGGGACCTGCAGGGGGAAGAGCTCAGGCCCATATTGGCACAGGCACTGCCCAAGTGGGGCTGTGGGGCTGAGAACACAGAGCCACTATGTAGAAGCAGGCAAAAGCCTGGGCACCTGGCCTTTGGTGCGGCTTGTGTGTGGGGAGCTGTCAGCACCACACCCTGGATGCTCTGGGCCTAGGTCTCCTCCCGGTGGCTGCCCAGACCCTTCTCCATATCTCATCCTGAGAGCCTGACCTTGCCCCTTGGCCTACCCTCACACTCCCCTCCCTTCCTTCCCACCCTCAGAACAACAAGCTGGAGAAGATCCCACCAGGGGCCTTCAGCGAGCTGAGCAACCTGCGCGAGCTGTACCTGCAGAACAACTACCTGACTGACGAGGGCCTGGACAATGAGACCTTCTGGTAAGTCCCCCGCTCACCAGATCCTCAGTGTGACCGTGTGCCCAGGAAGCTCCTCTTGGGACCACCACCCAGCCACCCCTCTCACACACATCCCTTGCCCACCTCCTCTGGCTGGTGTCACTGGAGAAGGAACTTTGAGGCTTGTGCCTCTGTTGACATTTCTGTTCCTAAGAGAAAATAATACATACGGGTAAGGCCTGCCAAGATTCCAGTGGGGCAGGGAAGTGTGTGCAGAGGCTGGCTTCTTGGTATGAAATACAAAATGAAGCATTCTTGTTGAAAGCAAATATATTTTCATTTTCTAAGGCCCAGGGTAGCCATAAAAGGCTAACAAAGGTTAAACAGTGGTCTTCGAATAAACTCCTATGTGTCAGAAACCATGCTAGAGCCTTCCATACTAATGTATCATCGAGTCAACCGCGAGAGGCTCAGAGAGGATTGAGGGGCAGTCAGTTGAGGGGCAGAGCTGGGATGAATGAGAAGCGGTTCCCCTGCTGCTTCCCCTGGGAAAACGGTGGAAACAAGCGCAGTGTGCGCTCCTGCCAGCCATGCTCCCTCCCCAGGAAGCTCTCCAGCCTGGAGTACCTGGATCTGTCCAGCAACAACCTGACCCGGGTCCCGGCAGGGCTGCCACGCAGCCTGGTGCTGCTGCACCTGGAGAAGAACGCCATCCAGCACGTGGACGCCGACGTGCTGACGCCTATCCGCAGCCTGGAGTACCTGCTGCTGCACAGCAACCAGCTGCGCGCGCACGGCATCCACCCGCGGGCCTTCCAGGGCCTCAAGCGGCTGCACACGGTGCACCTGTACAACAACGCGCTGGAGCGCGTGCCCAGCGGCCTGCCCCGCCGCGTTCGCACCCTCATGATCCTGCACAACCAGATCACCGGCATCGGCCGCGACGACTTTGCCACCACCTACTTCCTGGAGGAGCTCAACCTCAGCTACAACCGCGTCACCAGCCAACAGATGCACCGCGATGCCTTCCGAAAGCTGCGCCTGCTGCGCTCGCTGGACCTGTCCGGCAACCGGCTCCACACGCTGCAGCCCGGGCTGCCCCGCAACGTGCATGTGCTGAAGGTCAAGCGCAACGAGCTGGCTGCCGTGGCGCGCGGGGCGCTGGCGGGCATGGCCCAGCTGCGTGAGCTCTACCTCACCGGCAACCGACTGCGCAGCCGGGCCCTCAGCCCCCGCGTCTGGGTGGACCTCGCGGGTCTGCAGGTAAGAGGGACTGGAGAGGGCGGGGCCGTGGCTGTGAGGGGCAGTACTGGTGCGGCTGCCCTGAGCCCACCCATCTGCTGGGGCCAGGTGAAGGGGCGGGAGGCAGGAGGGCTGGGCAGTGAGGGAGGCTCCTCTAGTGTGGGCAGCCTGAGGGCGTTCACCTTCAAGTATGACTGGAGAGGCTGGATAGGGGGAGGTAGGCCATGCAGAGGGTGTGGCTGGCATGCCTGGGTCAGCCCAGCCTATCTGCGGGGACAGCTGGTGTGGCCAGGCTGAACTCACCACCTACAGATGCAGGCCGGAGCAGGGCTGTGACGCTAAGGGGTGGTCAGGGCTGCAGGCAGGGCCTGTGGTTCAGGAGGGGACAGTTTGGGTAGCGTGGGAGAGTCAAGCTCGCCCACCTGCAGGTATGGGAATCGGTGTTTGGAGAAGGCTGGGGCTCTAGGTGGACATGGTGGGGTGGGAGTGGGCTGACCTCATCAGTCTGCAGAGGGCTAGGGACGGGGGAGTCTACTCTGGCATTCTGGCGCTGGTCGGTGGGTGTGACTGCTGTGGCCACATGGTCAGAGTCAGGCAGGGATGTCTGGGCCCATGAATCCAGCCTCCTTTGTAACAGGTGAAACCTCCCAACTCTGTGAGCATCGCTGAAAAAAGAAAGTCATCAGAGAACTTGGGAGGGAGGACAAGGTACTGCCAGGTCAGGGACTGGCAGCCACTCCAGTGGCTCCTTGCTGGCCCTACCGGGTCCTGCCCTGCACACCCAGACCTGAGAGGCTCAGGGCCTCTGCACTGCTGTCCTCTCTGCCCCAGATGTCCTCAGGGCTCTGCTCAAATGTCACTTCCTTGGGAGGCCTTCCTTCACCCTCTGGTCTTCCTCTGCCTTGTTTTTCTTCGTAACCCTCATCCCTTCCCGACACTAGGTTGTCTGTTTGCTGGTTTATTGCCAACTCCTCGAGCTAGAATAAGGAGCAGGCCTTGAGGCTGTTGTGTCACTGCAGGCCCACAGCCAAGGCCTGTGGAGGGATGGCTGGATGGCCTGTGGAAGTCCAATGGGTTGTTACAAGGTCAGGGTGTCTGAGCAGAGTGCAGGGGAGAGGCCCAGAGGGTAGGGAGGATGGGGGGGGCTGGACAGTGGAGCAGGGTGGGGATAGGGCAGGGCAGCTGTTCCTGCAGGGTCAGCGGGGGGCCCTCTCCTCCCCCAGACCCGCCTGCTGAGCGCCAGACACCAGTATCCTGCTACCCATGCTGTTTCCCTCGTACGTTCTTCAGGAGCCCTTTCTCCACGTCTGCTCCTCCTGCTGTACTTTCTAATTCACTGAAGGGACAGGGTGACATCTACCAGGTGCCCGCAAGAAGCCTGGAAGCCCCCTTGACATCCCCTTTTTCACCACTGACCCTGGCAACAGTCCCTCCTTGTCTGCCATTCTGCCACCACATCCCTGCGGCCTGCATCTGAGGCTGGGCCACCCATTTCTTTCCTTGGACCTCATCATCTGAGGAGCCCTCCACTGCTGTATTCCCTGTGCAGTCAAGAGCATCTTGAAAAACAAATGCCCATCACATGCTCCTGCCCAGAACCCTTCTGTGGCTCCCCATTTCCTTAGAATCCAAGCCAGACCCCTTGCTGTGGCGCTTGAGGCCTGCTCTGCCCCTGCTCCCAGCTCATTCTGGCCCCTCTTCCCTGGGGACAACGACTTGTTCACTCATTCATTCCACAAGCCTGTACCAAGCCCCCAGTGTTCCAGACACAGATCTGGGACTGGGGTCCCAGTGGGGGATATGGCAGAAGGAGGCCCCTGTCCTTCTGGAACGTGTACTTAGGACTCCACCCAGGTGTCACCTTCTCTAGCAAGCCCCCACCCCTCCACCAATGGTGGGCAGGACAGATGCCTCCCTGGGCCTGGACCAGGGATGTCTGGTGAGGGTGGAGGAGTCTTCCTCATGCTGGATCTTTCTACAGGCAGCTGCTCC
This sequence comes from Lepilemur ruficaudatus, assembly GCA_963574885.1. NCBI lineage: Eukaryota > Metazoa > Chordata > Mammalia > Primates > Lepilemuridae > Lepilemur > Lepilemur ruficaudatus. Next base: position 32,973 of record CAUYRT010016418.1, on the reverse strand, counting down.
CACTACTTCGGAGCTCCTTCCTGTGCCGCCTGCCTTCTACTCCCCTGGAAAGCTTCCCTTGCCCCAAGGCTGGGTCAGGACCCTCGCCTGGACTTTCTCATCACAGCCCAATCCCCCAGGCTTGTCATTGTCGTATTTTGTGTCCATCTCCCCTGCCAGACTGGCTTCCTGACACTGGCAGTGTCTCAGTGGGTTCCCTGTACCCTGTGCCCATGGGCACTAAGGGTGTTTGGCATGTCATGAAGAAATGCTGAGGGACAGCTGTGTGGAGGGCGCTGAGTGCCTGACCACACAGTGGGGGGCAGGGAGCTCTGCTGGGTAGGGGAGGTGGCAGGGAGGCTCCCTAAGGATGAAGCTTGTGCTCTCCTAGAATCCTGACTTGCCTGGCTCTCTGGATTTACCACCCCCAGTTCCTGGCCCTGAACCCCTGCCTCTTGGTGTGAGGAAAGGAGCTTAGGGACCACAGAGTACCCCCGTGGCTGCACAGGTGTGTGGGTTGGGAAAGGCTGGCCTCAGAGCCAGTGCACACCTAGGTCTGCTGACACTGCATTTGTCCTGCTCCCTGGGAAGCCCATCCCCACAACCCTGACTGCTGGCTCTGGACCCCAGGCACGTGATGACTGAGACTGACCAGCCTGGGCCCTGGCTGCTGTGCTGGGGTCACTGTAGGCCTCACACCTTCACTCCTAGCTCCTACACGCTGTCCCCTGAGGTCTGTAAATGAGCAGCCCCACCCATGTACCTCCCATCCAGGGCCAATGGGGTGAGATTCGAGGGCTGGAGGATCCCTGGCCTCTGCCTGTCTGAAGCCTTTAGTCTGATGGGAATAACAAGTGTTTTAATAAGGAAGGACTGTGACACCCAAACGTCTGGCTGTGAATTTATGTGGGAAGAGGGGCTGGGTAGGACAGACAGCAATTAACAAAGGTCTGGAGTCAGGTGCACTGGGTTCCAGCCTCTTACAGGCTATGTGGCCTTGGATGGATCATTCAACCTCTCTGAGACTCTGTTTCCCTACCTGGAAAATGGGGACAGTTATAGACTTCCTCCTTCCTGCCCCCAGCAGGGTTATCATTAGATTTAGATAAGCTAGGGGCTTGCTGGGAGTTCACAAGCTATTAAGTGCTTTGCACAGGTGGGAGTCCCTGACTCCCTTGGTCACCCCTGCAGTTGCTGGATATTGCTGGGAACCAGCTTACAGAGATCCCCGAGGGGCTCCCCGAGTCACTCGAGTACCTGTACCTGCAGAACAACAAGATTAGCACCGTGCCTGCCAATGCCTTTGACTCTACACCCAACCTCAAGGGCATCTTTCTCAGGTAGGAGGTCCCATTGGCCCCTCATCCACCCCCTTGGGGCTTGCCCCAGCTCTGGAGGGACATTTGAGGCACCTGGGAACAGTTGCAGGTGGAGGTCAGTGTTCAAAGATCACTGGTTCCACCACTGACTGGCTGCGTGACCACGGATAGGTCACAGGACCCCACCAAGCCTGTTTTCTCAGCTCTCAAGGGTAGGGACAATCCTGGCCAGGCCTGATATGATTTGTAGGTTTGTAAAAGGGCTTTGGAAACTTTAAAAAGTGCACACAGGTGTTATTAGTGTTCGTGTGGTAGGAAGGGACCCTAGACAGCATCTTCCCAATTTACAGCTGAGAAAGCTGAGGACGGAGAACAGGTGACTGCTGTGTCCACAGACGTCTGGCAATAGATGTGCAGGTCCTGGCTGGGCTGTGGGCATGGGGTGGGGTTTGGAATGGGTCAGAGGACCCTGCTGCCGGAGGATCTGAGGGACTTCCCTGCAGCAGAGCCAGGGTGGTTCTTCCTAGCACCTCCCACCACCCCCGCCCCTGGATCAGAGAGGGAGACAGAGCAGAACAGAGCAGAGGTGCACACCCAGGGGCTCTGTGGCCCAGAGGCCCAGGGTTTGGTGACATGCCTCAGGCTTATGCAGGAGAGCTGCAATGGAGAGCTGAAGGGCCTGAGATCAGAGCCCTTGCCTCCAACTTCCTATGCTGAGTGTGCCCTGGCCTGTCCCATGCCTCTGCATTATGCCACACCAGGTACTTTGGTGGCACCAGGCTGCCTAGCCCAGGAGTCTCAGGTCTTGGGGTAAATACCAGAGGTAGGCAGAGAGCCCTGGAGCTGCCACTCCTGAAATCGCAGTGAAAGTATATGCAGACAGGGACCCCTTGCTTTATGGGGGCTGGCCCCATGCTAGCCCCTGTCCTGGGGTGTGGCTGCCCTGAACAACTTATACTTTCCATCACACACAGCGCCTCGCTGTGCCAGCTTCCCTCCCCTTTCACCTTCCGGGGGTGTAGGCAGGGGACTCTGGGGGTTGGGCTCCTGGCTTGACCCTGGCTGGATGGCTCGCACAGGTTTAACAAGCTGGCCGTGGGCTCTGTGGTGGACAGCGCCTTCCGGAGGCTGAAGCACCTGCAGGTCTTAGACATTGAAGGCAACTTTGAGGTTGGTGACGTTTCCAAGGACCGTGGCCGCTTGGAGGAGGAAGAGGAAGAGGATGATGAGGATGAAGAGGAAGAGGAAACGAGATAGTGGCAAGGTGACACAGATCTGACCTAGGTAGGTGGTCTCTGTGGGGGTGGCACTCACCTCTCCTCACCAAACTGTCCTGTCCCTGAACCCAGTCTAGGGTCTTTCTGTCCATTCTTCACCCTCTGACCTCTGCTTCATCCGTACATTTTGCAAATTTATAAGAGCACTTGGGGAACACCAGCCCCTGGCTGAGAGGTTGGGGTGTAGCAGCAAGCTCACAGGAAGCCTGCACATGCCAGAGGGTTCTAAGCCAGGGTGATGAGTGCTGTAATGGGAGCTTCCTTGGGCATGGGGGGTTGGTTCTGGGGCTGGAGACTAGATTTCCAGGCGTTGTCAGCCTTCAGTCTCTGAAGCTGCAGGGGCTGGTGGGCGCTTGCCAGGGGAGTGAGTAAGGGGGGCAGGCACAGTGGGAGGGGAGGCTGCAGAGGAGACAGATGGAGCTGGTAGGAAAGGAGGTAGGAAAACCACAGACTACCACGGGCAGAGGGTGTTTGCATATGTGTGTAACATAAGCACCCACACATGCATACAAATGTACACATATGTGCCAACACATACTTATATGCACACATGTCTAAACATGCAATACATTCACAAAGCACACAGAACATACACCACACACATGCACACAGAGACACACACATGACACATTTGCAGGCATAGACTATGTACATACTTATATGCACATGTATGCATGCATTTGAGTACATTAACACATGCACACCCATGCATACCCATGCACACAGGCCCTCACATACACACATGATATGTACATGCACCAGCTTCTACAGAAGTGGGGAGAATTACCCTCTCACTACTGCTGAAAAGCTGAGGGCACTGAGCACTGCTGGGGACCACTGAATTTATCCACACAGGTCATCTGTGCCTTTGTAGGAGTGGCTGCAGGGGGAGATGGGGTGGAGAGAGTGGCTGGAAAGGAAGTGGATCTAGGGAGTATAGGCAATCCTTTTAAGAAGCTTGGCTGTGAAGAGATGAGACAGGGTGGCAGTGGGAAGGGCGTGTGGAGTTCAGGAAGGGCTCACTTCGTGTGATGCCTCTCTTGAAGGATGGAGCCGGCTTGCATGCTGATGGGAAGAGGCACGTGTGTGCTGGGGGGGTAGTTAACGACACAGAAGGAGGGTTAGGAGTGAGGGCCCCTGTGGGGACGGTAGGAGGGGCTGGCTTTGGCAAGAGGGTCAGAGCTTCTTCCACGGTGGCAGGAGGGCCAGAGGGCCAAGTGGGTGTAGTTGCAGGCTGGTTAATGGCTTGGTGTCTGGATGTGAAGTCACGTCAACCCAATGCCTTCAGCCTTCTGTTTTCTCTGTGCAGTAGCAGGTGTCCAGCAGACTGGGGGTGTGGAGAAGGGGGGCCACTGGATCCATCCGTGGCTGGGTTTTCAGCCAGGTGCATAGGACAGGCGGGCAAGGAACAAGGAAGTTGAGAGTACTGGCAAGAAAGTGGCTGAAGTCATGGGCCCTGGATCAGGCTGGGTAGGGAAGCAGGTGCAGATGGAGGGGTGGGTGAGCAGGGACATGGAGGGGGCTGTTGGAGAGGGGCACGTGCTGGCTAGCCAGGGGAGAGGTGGTGTGGTCGGAGGGCTATCGCAGGTTAGTTTTAGTGAGCCATGTTGTGGGGGCCACAGGGCCAGGGTGTGGCCAGGAGGTCGATAGGCCACTGTCAGAATGCTGGCCTGGGGCAGAGAGGAGCCTGAGGGCTGTTGGGGACCCTGTGGGCAGATGGCAGAGGGAGCTAAGGCAAGGGGACAGGGTGTGTGTGGGGAGGTTATCCCAGCATAGAGGGGCTGTCCTGACATAGAGTCAGGGGTCAGCGATGGGGTGACTGACCACTCAGTGAGGACACTATGGCCTTCACGAGAGGGGCTGCGGAATCCTGGGATGGGTGAGAATTTGCCCCCTCTGGAGGACATTGGCCACAGGCAGGTCAATTGAACGGGGCCCTGGGAGGGGCCCCGAGGAGAGGCCAGTGGGACCCACGGCCTTCTGGTGCACTCTAGGCCACCCACATGGGCAGGAGCACCTCCCAGTAGGCAGCCCCACTGCTCTGGACTCCCAGGGCAACTCCCCTCCCCCTCATAGTCAGCCTGGCCTTTCCAGAGCCCATTCAAGCAGGGCTGCCCTCAGGTGGGACCCCCTGCAAGCTGGTTGTGGCTGGTGGGTCTGCTCTGAGCTGGATCCTGACTCTCCTACATGTTCTGCAGGACAGTGGACCACCGGACTCCTTTCTGCAGCACACGCCTGTGCCCTGTGAACCCCCATCCTGCCACACTCACACGGTCACACCCAGCGCTGCACCCATGGGGCATCCCACACAGAACAGCCTGAGCACAGCCAGACACGTGCAGATAGCACGTCACACTCACACACGCCGGGCTCGGCCACACACACAGCCAGTTCCACACCCCCTCCAGACCGTCGCTCTCTGCCCACACCCACACTGCCACGCACGCTGAGTCAGCAGACTTTGGAGGGTTTGCCGCTGCCCTGGCACACACAGTCCTGCTGCCTTCCCTGCTGACACATGTACTCGTGTGTCCATGTGCACACACACACAGAGTCATGTGCAAACAGCCCTCCAGGGCCTGTGCCACCGACAGCTCTTGCCCCCAGTAGGAACTGGCCAGAGCAGCTCGCCGTCTGCCTGGTGCATTTGTCCGTCCGTCCCCTGGAGAAGACACGGTCATCTCTGTGCTCTGGCCAGGGGCCTGCAGCCCTCTGGAACTCACAAAAGCTGGCTTTTGTTCCTTTGCCTCCCTTTGGGGGCAGGAACCTTCAGGACCGCTGCCCTGGCCCTGCCACCCTGTCCCCCCAAGTGCTGGAACAGTTACTCTGCTGAGATCCCCTCCCTGCCATGCGTTGGTAGGCCACAGGCACTGTCCTGATGGGCGCGCCCCACCGAGGCTGGACTGGAGAGTCTCCGGGTGCGGCTGGGCCTTGGGCAGGAGTGAGGCAGAGGCCGTGGGCTGGGCCGGGCCAGGCAGGAAGGGCCCAGCCACACTATGAGACACTGTCTTTATTCTTTAGGCCCGTGGGAAGTTCTGGATGCCTTTGGTTTTTTATTTTTTTTCAAGGAAAAAAATGATAAAAATCTCAAAGCTGATTTTTCTTGTTAGAGAAAAACTAATATAAAAGCATTATCCCTGTCCCTGCAGCCTGTGGCCGTGTCTGTTCCTGCTTCCTGCCAGGTGAGGGGCTGGCACTGGGGTGGGGTGGGCAGGACACAAGCACCTCAGCGTGCTGGCCAGACCAGCCGATGTCAGTTCTTGGGACCCCCAGAGCAGCTGCACAGGCCGAGGGCCAGGCAGACGGGCTTGGCCGCAGGTGAGGAAGCCGGGTATATGTGCAGCCCGTCAGCTCGGTGGGAATCCGTAGGTCCTGTCCCGGGACCACACACCGGGCCTTGGAGCTCACTCTGGGTCCCCAGAGGCTGAGCATCCAAGCAAAGGACCAACTGCTGGGCTTTGGGCCTGCTCAGGCCTCACCTAGAGGGTCACAAGGCACCTTTGCACTAAGGGGTGTTACCGACGGGTTCTGTCCCAAGGAGGTGGTGGTGGGGGACTGCAGGAGGGCCTGGGAGCTGGGGCAGAGCTGACTTGGGGGCCCAGGTCTCTGCAGGCCTTCCCGGGCAGAGGTGACAGACATGCCCTGTGGGGGCAGAGCTGGAGCTGGGGGAGGCAGCCGCAAGAAGGGAGTACCCAGCTCTGAGCTAAGGAGAACCTCTGATAGGCAGAGCTGCCCAAGAAGTAGTGACCTCCCCGCTACTGGAGGTGTGTAAGTGTATTCCTATCAAGCCTACTCAAGGCAGGCGCCTGCCTTGTGGTGGACAGACTTGACTGCTCAAAGGGTGCTAGAGATGTGACACAGGCAAGGGGTGAACAGCCCATCCACAGAAGGCAGGAGTGGCTGGTGGCCTGACACCCGGCCTCTCCTGGGTGAGTGGGCCTCAGCGAAGGAAGGCTGCTTTCGTGGGGGACCTCACAAAGGCAGCCCTGTGTGGGCGGGGGTGTCCTGCAGTCAAGGGTCTTCCCAGACTCCTCAGACCATGGCCCTGGGGGAAGGAGGGAAGTAGTTCAGGAGCGGAGGGCTGGAGCAGGTGCCCTCCTCACTCTGAGTGACCTTGGGGGCCTGTCTCCTCTCGGGCATCAGTGTCTTCATGGGCGTCACAGTGCAAGACCTCTCCAGTCGCCAGAGCTGTATCTTCTCCCCAAGGCTCATCTAGAACAGGCTGGGTGGCCAGGGTCCTTTCGTGTGTCCTACAGGCCTCCTGGAGGCACCCAGGGTGAGGGGAGTGAGGGAGACAGTCTGGAAACGTCCTTGGGCATGTCCCCTCTCTAAAGCAAAGCATTCACCACAGGGAGCCAGACTGGGGAAGGAAATTGGTTCCTTTGGATCCCAGGGCCTGTCTGGAGAGCAGAGCCAGGCTTGGGGCACAGTGGTCTGTCTGCACTGGACAAGGCCCAGCCACGTTGCGGCTGTTGAGACAGGCTCCTGCGCAGGCCAGTTTGTATTCTGTCTTCTGCATGTGACAGCTCAGACAGGCCTGTCCCTGCTACAGCCACCGGGACAGGCTCATCTGCACTCCGGCCTCCCAGAAAGGCCTGTCCACACACTGACAGCCTGGGCGGACCTGTCTACACTCCATCTACACGGACAAGCCGGTTTGTGTTCTGGCCACCTGCACAGGCCTGTGCACACTCTGGCTGCCCAGGCAGGCCCATCTACACTCTGACAGCTGTATTAGCCCAGTAAAGAAGTGCTGGCCAGGGCATGATCTCTAAGCCCAGAAAAAGTGAAAAACAAAATACTTTTATTTAGTTATCACTGAATTCGCAAACACAGAAAGGACTAGAAAACCTGACTCCACTTTGCCATGTGGGCCTCTGAGCAGTTCTGACACCAGGTCCCCATCTGCGGCTAGACCAGAGCAACCCAGGCTGAGCCTCCCCCAGGCCCTGGCTTGCTCACCTGTCCCATGGGAGGTTGGCCTGGACATGTCTAAGGGGCCTTCCAGCTGCAATGAGGACATCTGTCTCCATATCCGATAAGCTTTGCAAGAGACAAGTGGCAGGACAGGAGACCGGATGGACAGTGGCCCAGGGAAGGCAGCGGGTCTTGGCCCTGGGCTGGGTCCACCTTGGGGAGAACTGTTTGGCTGAGGCCACCTGTTGTGGGGTGGGGTGGGCCTGGACACAGCTGGGACAGAAACCAGGACGTTGTTATTTGTCTTCACACATGGGAAGCGGTGGCAGCTGTGCCGGCTCGCGGAGGGGTGGAGCCTCTCTTGGCATCTGGCCCCACAAACTGCCCTTGTCCTCCAGGAGGGAGAGGCCCGGGCTTGAAGGACTTGAGTGAGCATCCTGGCCCTGACCTTAGTTGTTCGAGACCGTAGGCAAGTGTTTTTAGCTGTCAGGGCCTCAATTCTGTCATCCAGAAAGTGGGGGTGACCCCCGCCTGCCATCCTCACAGGCTCACACAGGGAAAACTGTCACCGCTGGCACTTGGGCTATGCCAGTCCGTCACTCTCTGGTGGGGGCTGCCCTGAGGCCTTTCCCCTCTCTGAGATTCCGTTTTCAGTCAAGTGGGGCTAAGTCCGGCCTCACAAGGGTGGGAAGAACGTGTGAGCATGGCCCCGGGCGGCTGCTCAGCAGAGTTGGAGAGCTGAGTTCCTGCCCTAGGCCTCTCCTGCCCCTGAGGCCTGGTCCTGCAGGCTCAGACGTTGGTTTCGAGCTCACTGATCTCAATGGTGCAGTGCTCCAGACTGGTGGCTGCCGGCTCCTCATCCTGCTCCACCTGTACGGGGACATGGTGGGGGCAGGCGGGGCCTAGTGTCAGCTCTGAGGCCTCGGCCACGCTCTTCACGCAGCCGTTCTGCTGGGTTGCCACGATCTCCTGGAGGCTTACGGGCTTGGTCTCGATGGGTGGCAGTTTCTGAAGAGGGGAAACAGGCATTGGTAGCAGCAGGAGGGACTGAGATTAGATACTAGGGAGGACCGAGGGTCAGAGTGGAACAGAACAAGCTCAGGTCTGGGAACCACGAGATGGATTGTCCCACAGGCATGCTGCGAGGCCTCCCTGGGCTCTAGTTCCCAAGCTGTCCTGCCTCCTGCTGGGGCTGTCTTAGTAGAGGAGGGGACCTGACCCACAGGGTCCAGCGAGGGAATTGGTGGCTCCCGAGCCTCAGCTTCCTCCCTGTGAAGTGGGGCAGTTTACGACACAGCGCCGAAGACCACACTACCCACTACAGACCCACAGATGTTCTCGTGGTTGCTAAGCAGAACAGTGCCCTGCCTACGCTGTGGTGTAAGTTCCATGAGGCCAAGGGATTTCACCATAGTTTGTTCCTCCTGTGTCTACGCCAGTGCTGGTCATCACAAGTGCTCAATAAATAGATGTTGGAGGAATCAATACCCCCTGTAACAGATGAGGAGACTGAGGCCCAGAGACATGAAGGGACTGGCTGAAGGCTGCCCAGCTGGTTGGTGGAAGGTCTGGTGCCCTGCCCGCCCCACCTGGCCCTACCAGGAGAGGGCCACCAGGCTGGGAGGGGGGCACTGCTCTCACCTCCGTGCCCATGTCCCGAGCAAAGTCCTTCCGGCAGATGTGGGCCATGATCCCTGCGGCCAGTGCATCACCCAGCACGTTAATCATGGTGCGGAAACGGTCCCTGGTGAGCCAAGGAGGGCGGTGAGCAGCGGGCACTTTGAGGGGAGCTGGAAGAGGGCAGTGCTCAACCCTGAGGAATGAGGGCACTGCAGAGCCGCCAGGCAGAGCCTGCAGCCAGGTGGCTCCCTGGTCCCGCCCAAGCCCACTCGTTGGCAGTGCTGAAGCCAGCTGGGGCAGGGCTGGCCTTGTGGGCGTGTAGCTGTGTGTCGTACGGGGCCCTATGTGTAGAAAGGCCAGGCCTGGTTTAATGCTCTGCTGTTTCTGACTAGAAATTCTTTGTAATTTTTAAACAAAAGATTCCACATTTTCATTTTTGAACACCGGGCCCCACAAGTTATGCAGCTAGGCCTGTGCTGATGAGTCGGGCACTCCCACTGTGCTACACGTGGCAGTTCCCGAGCTCTCTACCCCGGGGAAGGGACTCAACCCCCCCATGCCTGCCGCCCTTCAGGCCAGCCCCTCCCTGAGCACTGGGGCCGAGGCTGAAGTCCACTCACAGAGCCCAGTCAACAGCGATGATGAGGGTGATGTCGTCGGTGGGCAGTCCCACGGAGGTGAGCACGATGACCATGGTGACGAGTCCAGCCTGCGGGATGCCAGCTGCCCCGATGCTGGCTGCGGTGGCTGTGATGCTGCGGGAGGGGGTGGGGTGCACTGTCAGGGCCTGGCTCCAAGGAGGAGGCCAGAATGCCAGGGCCTCCGAGACAGCCACACGGGTGGGGGTTGTTAGCAACACCACCTCAGACAGTTCTCAGGAGGCACGTCCCTGCTTATGTCCTGTGGCCCATTGGACCCCCATCCTTGGCCTCAGGAGGCCCTCCGAGGAAGGTGTAGACACCTGTGTCTGGAGCTGTACCCCTACAGGTCCCAGGACACTGTACTGTTAAGGAGCTCCCCAGGTGGTCCACGGGCACAGCGCTGCCCCAGCCGCCCCAGGATGGTACTGTGCGCTTGGCTGGCATTCGAGGCCTCCCTCAGCCTCTGCCCAGCCCCAGCACCCTTCCCTCGGCTCCTGCTGTGCCAGTGGCCTGTCCGTGGTCCTCAGTCCTGCCCTGTGCCCGCCTGTACTACCCTCCCCTTCCTGCCTGTCCCCAGGCTCAGAGCTTCCGGTTGTGGCCCTCTGTCCTCCCACAGGCTGCAGGGTGGCCAAGGAAGGAGCCCTGTGCCCCGAGTCCCAGCCCCAGCACCGACTGGCCTCAGAGAATCCGTCAGGTCTGGGAGCTTGAGGCTCCAGAAGGCTCCTCTGGCCCCCGCCCGACCCGCACAGGGCGCGGGTGACAGGATGCACCTGATGGTGATGATCTGGCCGAAGTCCAGCTCATAGTTGTTGACCTGGGCAATGAAGATGGCGGCCACAGCCTCGTAGAGCGCGGTGCCGTCCATGTTGATGGTGGCACCCACGGGCAGCACAAAGCGTGCGATGCGCCGGTCGATGTGGTTGTTCTCCAGCAGGCACTTGAAGGTGATGGGCAGTGTGGCTGAGCTGGGGGCAGAGGGGCCAGTGTCTGCGCAGCACCCTCCTCCAGGATGGTCAGGGAAGCTCACCCTGCCACCGCAGGGGAGAGCGGGCGCCTGGCAGAGTGCACACCGGCACACGCGGGCTGCTCACCACGTGGAGGGAGCAGCCGCTGGAAGAGACCTGTGTGCACCAGGCACTGTGCTGTGTTCTCCTATGGGGGAGGGGGTTGAGTCCATTTTACAGATGAAGAAACTGAGCCCAGAGGGGACCAAGGGCTGACCCAATGTCACACTGCTCTGCCAAGATCACACGAAATGGTGAACGGCAGGGGCTCTGGGCCGGCTGCCTGGGTTTAGATTCCAACCTCCTATCAACTGGCCCTGGCAAGTTCCCGAACCTTATGCCTCAGCTTCTTTGTCCCAAACAATACCTGGGTTACAGAGCACAAAACTGTGTCTGCACACTGTCAGCACTCAGTCGCTATTATTGTTACTGTGTTTGTTAAGAGAGTTCCTAGTGGCGGTGCTGGGACTAAAACTCAGGCTGGGGTGGCCCCTGAGCCCTTCCTCTCCCCACAGGCCACTGCCCAGGAGCTTCTAATGAGCCCCAGACTTGCTGGGCTCCGGCTGCGGTTCCTGCTGGCAGGCGGTGGCGGGCTGCTGGCCCTGGTGGGGCCCCTGGCGTGGGAGCTGGCACTGTTCGGGGCTTTGTCTTTCCCTTTTACAGCCTGGCCTCCGCCCCGGGTGGATGTTCCTGGACTGTGCCTTCTGGGATTTTCCTCACTGTGGTCCGCTCCTCCTGAGCCCTGCGGGAGGTGCTTCTGCTGCCAAGGGTGGGGCCGTATGTCTGCCCGGGGGGCCTGCGGGGCATCTCACAGATGGGGAAGCTGAAGCCCAGGGAAGAGAAGGCAGCAAGGGCTGGAGGGAAGAGCGAGGCCTTTGATGCCATAAAGACGTGGCTGGCTCGAGCCCCCACACCTTCCTTAATGTGGAGCTTGGACACTCGCCGTGGGGAGAGCACCCTTCTTCACAGGGTTGATGCTCTGTAATGACTGCTGCCTTCCCGCCCTCTTGACCGACAGCCTGGCTTGCACAGCTCTGAATCCCTGAGGTCTGCTGCACTCACTGCAGAGTGGGGTCCTGAGGCCAGTGCTGACTCGTTGGGCCTGACGGGCATTCTCGCCCTTAGTGGATCACCTCAGTCCCCTCAGCAACCCTGTGCTGGGGAAGCTAAAGTCATCCCCAGTTTGTGCATGAGGAAGCTGGTGCCCAGGGAGGGTGTGACCAGCCCACAGTCACACATGGAGTGAGAGATGGGGCCATGACTCAAATCTCTGCCACCTAGCAACCCTGCTCACCGCCCTATAACAGGGCATCTGCTGTGAGGTCCCGAGAACAGTGCAGTGCAGGCCTGACTCCAATAGGAGCACCATGTGGCGGCAAAGGGCAACAGCAGTTCATTGCTGATGTGATTTTCAACGGACGCTACAACTCTCTCTGCCCCTGATGCGCAGAAGCGACCCCCATTTGGATGGAATGAACCTTAGGGATGGCGGGCAGTCGGGGAGGGAAGGCCCTGAGAGGCGATTTGGGCTGGTGAGGCCTCAAACGTGAAATCCCCAATAGGTCCTGCCACCATAGCGGCTCAGCCACCCCCGCGTCTGTGGAGTGGGCCACGATGGCATGCTCTGTGGCTCTGTGGCTGTGGGCAGATGACGCCTGGCAGGCAGACAGAGCCCAGCCCCTGTGCCCCACCATCCTGCCCTGCCAGGGTACCTGGAGGAGGTGGCCAGCGCGATAAGCAGGGCCTGCAGAACGCCGCGGATGAAGACGATGGGGTTCTTCCTGGTAATGAAGAAGTAGAGCAGAGGCAGGATGAAGAGGCCATGGAGCACCAGCCCGCACACCACGGTGACCGCGTAGAAGCCCAGCTTCTTGCCCACAGCCCTGGGGTCGTCCATCTCCAGGATCTTGCCGGCAATGAGGAACACAATGCCAAAGGGGAAGTACCTGGGGGTCGCAGGGTGGTGTGAGCTCAGGTGCTGGGCAGGTGGGATCCCACCTGGCCTTAGCCTCTCTGGGCCTCCCCCGCCCATGTCTCTGAGGAGTTATCCCAGCGTGGCCCCAGCAAGACCACGGCCTCCGAGGGTGACTGTGGGTGGACCTCCCTCTGCATCACCCCATCTGAACTCCTAGGTCCGAACTCAACCTAGGAGTGGCACCTGGTTTTCACCCCCTGTGCTTCCCTTCTCCAAAAGCTGAGCTGAGGAAGCTCCATGTGATAGGGAAAACGAGGCCAGGAGAGCAGCAGAGCCAGGTTGAGCTCTTGGCTCTCCTCCAGACACAGCCTGAAGTGGAAGGCCCAAGGCTGGAGGGAGGCCTGGTCAGGGCTGGGGGACCCATGGAGACACATGTAGCTCTGGACCTGGGCCTGGGACTGAGCCTCATGTGCGGCTTTCTGCAGCGCTCCCAGGAGAGCAGAGGATGGGACTGTGGCCGCCCTCCACCCGCCCAGGACTGGAAGCAGGGGGTGGGGTGAGAGAGGACCTGGCCCTGACCAGGCTTACCACCCAGCCACTGCCACGATCTTCATCACTGACTCGTTGAGGCACTGGCAGAAGCTGACCAGGGGGGCCCCGCTGTCACCCATGCGGCCCAGCATGATGCCTGCGGGGCAGGGATACAAGAGCTTGTCATGGATACACCAAGGGGACACAAGCACGCCCTGCCCCAAGCAGGGGCATGTGCAGATCTCAGCCTGGCTGACATGGACCCGGGTTCCCCCTGCCAGCTCTGCCCCTCCCCAGACCCATTGGGATTTTTCTGGGGCATCCAAGGACTTAGCATTAGCCACCTCCCAACACCAGGGAGGTGTCGGGAAAGGAAGCTGGGTTGAGGGGACCAAAGAAAGCCCTGTTCAGAGCAGCTGTGCCAGTGTGCTCACTCAGACACAGGCACACACTCATACCTGCACCAAGAGGCACAGGCTCTGGCTGGTGTGGGCACACACAGACATGGACACAGACAGGTTCAGGCACACACAGGCGCAGGCACACACTGACATGAACACAGGTGGGTGCAGGCACACGCAGGCGCAGGCACACACTGACATGGGCACACACTGACATGGACACAGATGGGTGCAGGCACACGCTGACACAGGCACACACTGACATGAACACAGATGGGTGCAGGCACACGCAGGCGCAGGCATACACAGACATGGGCACACACTGACAGGGACACAGACAAGCACAGACACACACAGATACGGGTACACACTGACATGGACACAGGTGCAGGCACATGCAGGCACAGGCACACACGTCAGATATGCTGAGGGGCACTTCCAAACACCATTTTGTCACACACTCAGGTCACTGAGGTCCTGACCCCCTGCATGCCTGGCATTTTGGCCACGATGCTAAGAGCTCCGTTATCCATCATCATGCCCCCAACTCTCCTCCAGACTTTACCGAGTGCCTGCTCCAGCCACTGCTGTGGTGGGCCCTGGGTAGACGGAGAGCAGGCTGGGTGTGTCTCTGCCTGCGTGGGGCTGACGGCTGCTGTGCAGACTGTGAGCGATTAGATGACTGCAGTAGGGCCCAGTGTTTATGGACCAATGCGGGGAGGGGAGCTGTAGCCCGCCACCTGCCCCAGGGAAGACTTTGCTGAGGGTGTGATGCTGTGGGGAGACCCCGAAGGACAAGAAAGTGGAGGGGGGTGTGGCAAGAGCCGCAGGGATTTAGAGATCTTACAGGGTTTAGAAGGCGAAGTAGAGTCACCCCCAGATTTCTACCATGAGCAACCCGGAGGATGGTGAGGCTTTTCGCTGAGAACGAAACCCTGTGGAGATGTTGGGGAAGCAGGAGGTGACAGCCCCACCCCAGGGCCCGTGGGGGAGGCTGATGCTGATTTTAGAGTAAGACTCACAGTGCCCCCCGACATGGCCTAGAAACACAGGATCGGGACAAACGAGCTAGCTTGTTCTGGAAGGTTGGCAGTTGTCCCCAGTAAGGAGGTTTCTGTGTGTGTTGGTGGGCTGGGGGGCGCTGCAGGCAGAGGCATACCCAAAGGTTTTGTGGGGTCTGAAGCTCATGTCGTTTGGGGGCCTCTTTAAGAAAAAGAACAGAAAATAAGGTACAGGCCTCCGAAGGGGCCTGCAAGGGCCTGGCTCATGGGCTTTGTGGCCTCACGGTAAATCCCTTGTGGCTGGCTGGGCCCTGGGGACGCAGGGAGGAGTGGCAAAGGGAAGGTGTGTCCAGGAGGCCACTGTGGGCACAGACGGGTCTGAGGGGGGCCGTGAGAAGCCGGGGTGGGTGGTGGAGGTGAGGGCTTTGAATAAACAGTTCTTGGTTCTTTAGTTTTAGTTTTTAGCTCAATGGTTTTATCTCTTTACTGTGAGCTGGCCCTCCCGCATTATCCCCAGGCCTCAGTAAAAGGTTCAGGAACTGGCAGCTGGGAGGGGCTGGGGGCCCAACTCAGTCCCCCGGGGACCCGAACTCCCGGGGGGCAGCACCCGCTCGGAGTGAGGGCGCTGGGGGCCCGGCCACCCTGCTGGAGAGGAAAGGAAAGAGCGACCTTCCGGTTCCGCGGCGGGAGGGGCGGCGCGTACCCATGGTGGCGGAGAAGATGACGATGCCCAGCACGTTCATGCCGTCGCTGGTGCCCGGCTCCACCTTGTACACGACTTCAGGCGGCGGCGTCAGGTCCAGGGCAAAGTTCTGCACTCGGGAGCCGTTCTCCTCCTGCACGCCGTAGATGAGGATCCGCCGAGGGGGGCTCTCCTCCTGCGCCACCTTGGGGGACTTGACGACCGGGGTGGTCTTCGTGCGGTACTAGTGGGTGACACCCCAGCCAGGAGGGAGTCAGGGCCAAGTGTGGTTATTAATATCAACAACAAAACATCCTGAAAGCACGTTTGTATCCGCTCAAATCCTATTTGAGTGGCAATAACGCTGTGAGGTAGGCAGGGCTTAGCGCCTATTTTACCAGAAAGGAGCTGAGATTCCCTCCTCCATCTCTGTGTCACCCGGCCTGCCTCCCTCTAGCCCTCCCTTCCCTGTCTACGCACCGTCACCCCATCTGGGCCTTCTCTAGCCACCTGTCTGTCCTCCATTCACCCGCCTGGCCCCTCTCAACCACCTATTATCCATCTGCCTAATAGCAGCCAGCTGCCTTCCACCTTCCACCAGTGGAAGCGCGGAGCTTCTCTTAAAGGGCCCAGCCGGCCCCAGGCTTCTAGATGAGGTGAGGTCCAGCTGTGCCGGACTGAGCTGCCGCAGGGCATTCCTGGGCTTCTTGCCCTCATTCCTCAGGTACTGGGAGCCCAAACAAGGGGGCCTCGTGTCCTCCCAAGCATCACAGTATCAATAAGCTAAGCCTTCTAGGGAAAAGAAGGAACCACTCAGGAAATACATGGCCCTAAAGTCTCTGTGCCTCATTTTCCTTATCTATAAAATGGAATCCTAATATTAATAGTCTCTACCTCATTAGATTAAATGAGACATTTATATAAAGTGCTTACAACATCTCCTGGCACATGGTAAGCCCTATGTAAGTATCACTGCTATCATCATCATCATCATCATCATCCCAATATTGAACACTCTGTGCTGGTTGCTGGAGGTACAAAAATGAACCAGACATAATTTCTGCTCCGAGAGCCTTGGAGAAGGAGTGACTAACTCTGCCTGAAATTGTTAGCTTCATAAAGATGGGGACATTTGACTTGGGTCTTGAAGAATAGGTAGGAGTTTGCCAAAAGAAAAAGGGCATTCCAAACAGATACGGAGTAGAGCAATATTCTCTCTTTCTCTCTCCTACCTTCAATAATTCCCCATCACAAGTGGAATAAAATCCAAACCCCCTGGCCTTGCATTCAGGGCCCTTCACAATCTGGCTCATTTTACAGGTTCAAACCCAAGATGTTAGAAGAGATGCAGTGATTTGCAGAAGCTTTCACAGCTCCTTATTTTGAAGCCTCCTCTCTAATTCTCAGCCATTCATTCCTTTGTGACTCCACAGCACAGGTCAACACAGCACAGGGAGGGGGGTTCAGGAAATGCCTGCTGGATTGAGTCAACCTACTAGCCAACATTTTAGAAGGGGAAAAAGAATTGGAAATTATCAGAAGTGCAGACAAAGATTGATGTACAAGGATGTTTACCACAATGTCTAAAAAGGCAAAACTTTGGCCAGGCACAGTGGCTCACATCTATAGTCCCAGCACTTTGGGAGGCCAAGGCAGGAGGATCACTTGAGGCCAACCTACATAGCGAGGCCCCCATCTCTACAAAAAATTTAAAAATTAGGCAGACATTGTAGTGAGTGTCCGTAGTCCCAGCTACTTGGGAGGCTGAAACAGGAGGATTGCTTGAGGCCAAGAGTTTGAGGTTGCAGTGAGCTATGATCACAGCACTGTACTCCAGCCTGGGTGACAGAGTGAGACCCTGTCCCAAACAACAACAACAACAAAAGAAACAACAAAAAAACCACACCCCCACACACAAAAAAACCAACAAAAGTTTGAAAAGATCCTAAAAGACCACTGAAAGTGCGAATGGGTAAATAAATTACAGTCCAGCCTTACAATAGGCTTTCACATCACCACTACATATTTTACTTTTAAGAAACATTTAATAACCAGGGAAAATGCTCATGATATAATGTATAATGGAAGTGAAAAAAAAAAGCAAGATGCAAACTGTGTATGCACTATGATCCTAATATTATTTTTAAAAATATATTTAATGCAGAGAAAAAAAGACTAGAAACATACCATCTGCTACCGCTATTGCTAGGAGTGATTTTTATTTTCTACTTTATATTTTTTAGTGTTTTCTTAATTTTCTACAATGAACATCATTACTATTCTTATTAGTGGGACAAAGGATTATTTTAAAAAGAAAGAGAAAATGGGCTTAGAAGCCAGACAGGCCTGGGTTTACCCACTAGCTTTGTCATTTACAGGGATAACCCTGAGCAAGTCGTTTAATCCTTCTAAGCCTCAGTTTCCTCATCCGGGAAATGGAGCTGATCCTACTCAGTGCAGGGTCACCATGAGGATGAGGGAGAAGGTATACGTGTGAGTACCACGTGGAGCCTACAGCAGAGCAGGCACTCAACAGAGGCCTCCCTCTGCCCCTGTACTTTTTCTTCATGAAAATCTGACCCCAGGTGGCCACAGGAGGTTCTAAGAATCTAGGTCCCCCTCCTCTCCCCTCTAGCATCCCACCCCCAAGAGAGAGGGAGACGGGCTGGGCAAACCTGTCATTTTCCAGCCTGGCCGGCTGTGCCTGCCCGTCTGCCCCTCCTTTCTGCTACCCCTTTCCCTCCCTTGACCCACTCACCTGTTTGAATGTGGCTTCCACGAGGTTGGCTGGGAACATGTTCCTGGGAAGAGAGCCAGCAGTTGAAGAATTCCAGAGCCCAGGACAGCAGGGCCCTGAGGCTTGGGTCTGTGGGGTCATCTGAACATCTCCCTTGGCAGTCGAGGCCTTCCTCGAGCCGGCCCCCTCCCTCTGCCGTGTCACCTCTACACCCCGGGCCCCCAGCCCCAGCATGGGCAGCGCCCTAACTATGCCACGTGTGTTTCAGCACCAGGCCTTTGTCCACCCTGTTCCCTCTGCCTGGAACGCCCTGCCTGCTTCCCTGTCTGGCTAACTCCTGCTCGAATCAATCATGGGTCAACACCACTTCCTCTGCCCAGCCCTCTCTGACTGCCCCAGGCAGGCCCTGTGCTCCCTGTGTGTGCCGGTCACCTCCGCCCCAGCAGGCTGCAGGGCAGTAACTGCATGACCTGTCTACCGCCCTGAGATAGCGGCCGCCTTGAAGGTGAGACTTGGTTGTTCATATCCCATGTGGGGAGCCCAACGCAGGACCTGGTACGTAAGTGGGATCACTATTCTTATTAATATTTTATTATAAAACTAAAGGTGGCGGGATCTTATCCTACCAGATGTGAAAACATACTGTAAAGATGCAACTGTCAAGACAGTGTGATACCGACCCGATGTCAATGGCATAACCAATGAACAGAACCTGTAGCCCAGAAACAGAACCTAGTACACCTGAGTATCCCACATCTGATAAAAGTTGCTTCGCAAATCAGCGAGGAAAGGAAGGATTCATTAGGAAATACTGTACAGCTGACCAACTATTTGGAAAAGTAAACGTTAGATCCTTATTTGACACCTTATGCCAAAATAAATTCCAGATGGTTTAAAGAAATAATTCTTTAGAAAATGAAACCATAAAAAGCTAGAAGAAATATAAGTTGGTATTTTACCAGCTCTCAGAATATGAAAGGACTCTGTAAGAATAAAATGAGCAACAAATCAAGAGATTTTATTACATTAAAATTTAGAAATTCCTGAGTGCAACATGGCACCCTGGATTGGATCCTGGAACAGAAAAGAAAAAGAACATTAGTGGGAAAACTGGTGAAATCCAAATAAGGTCTGTAATTGAGTTAATAGTGTTGTACCAATTTAATGTCTTGGTTTTGGCACATGTACCACAGTCACGTAACATGCTAACATGAGGGGAAGCCGGGTGGAGGATGTACGGGTCTTCCTGTACGATCTGCAACTTTCTGTAAACCTAAAATTATGCCAAAGTGAAAAACTAAAAAAACAAGAAGCTCCCAAGACAGATTGTAATACAAATAAAATCATAAGACAAACTTGGGAGACTGCGGGACCAAGTGCTATCATCCTGAATGTATAAAGAGCTCCCACAAATCTTGTCCTTGCTTCTGTGTCCAGTGTCTGTCTCCTCTCCCCAGAGTGTCAGCTCCCTGGGGGGGTAGAGACCTCTGCTTTTTTCCCTGTTGTGTTCCCAGCACCTGGGGCAGCGCCTGGCACACATCGGGCCCTCAGTGAATATTTGCTACATAAACAAAGAGACCACAAAACATTAATACCCCAATAGGAAAATGATGGAAAGATGAGACAGACAATTCGCTTCACAAAAGAAAAGTAAATGGCCAAAAAAGCTTTTAAAACGATATGCAGTGTCATCAATATAGTAAAGGTATTTTCATTTATCAAACTGATGAAGTATTTTTTTAAATGACAATACACAGAGCTGGGAGGTTTGGTGAGAAAAGGCGCTCTCACAGGGTTCTGACAGCAGACTTTTTCAGAAGCAATTTAGCCATTCATGGCAAGAGTCTCAAAAGCATTGATATCTGTGTCTTTACGATGCCTTTCCAGGAACTGATCCTAAATCTGAGACACTGAGAGAGATGTGTGCTCATGCACTCGCCCTTCCTGGAACAGGCGTGTGCCTCACACTCGGCTGCCTCCTCCACCTGCATCACCCACCCAAGACTTGCCGAGAACACACTCTTGTTTTTGGCAAGTCTCTTTGCTGGGCAAGGCTCAGCCCATGCATGCCTGGAGTTATAGATGTGGATATGAGTGCGCGGCATTTCTTAGCTCTACACCCCAGCAACCGGTGTTGGAAGCAGAAACTGTCATTTTTTCCACTGCTGCCAACGTACAGGTTCACCGTAAGCATACGGCAGGAGGAAGAGGATGGAGAATGAGCTATCAAGGCACAAAACCAGCAAGAATGGTCATGGGTATGTTGTGACCTATCCATAATTTACCCTCTTCCTACTCATTTTGCTTTGTCACAAGGGAGAGAAGCAGAGCTCTGGAGCTGGGATCTCAGAAGCTTAAACAAAAATTTTTTTCCATGAGTTATAAGCAGATTTCTGTCACCAGAATGGTAGCTGCCTGCAAGGACACTGACATCAAGCAGACCTGAAGCACCAGCACCGGGGTTAGTGCTGGGGTCATTCCCCTGCCCTGGGCATCTATGCCTGGGGTCAGCGGGGGGTGCCCGGGCTGCCCCGATTGTTAAGCGTTTGAAAATCTCTCCAGGGTGCAGCTCCAGGAGGCTCAAGTGACTTGCAAGGTTGTTTTCTAGTGAAACTTAGAGGGAAGTCTGCTTTAGCCTGAACAAAAACTAAGAACTTCCCAAAGGTCATAAGAAACCAAATGGAACTCATGCCTACTATGTACATTTCTTTACACTTTCCTTTAAAGTTAGAATAATTTAAACTGTAGGCTGTGGCCAGGACGGCTAAATTCTCTCCTTCTTCCTTACAGGAGCCCTGCCAGGTGGGAGGCCCAGCAGATCCTGCCGTCAAACCCAGGTTCCACAGAGCTGTGAGTGGAAGTCACCGGCTGGTGCTTCCTGGAAAACTCTTGAAGAAGTGCAGAGGTCCCTTTGGTCCCGTCCTCCAATTTTCCTTTTTCTGCCTGGAACATGGACATAAAGGCTAGAACATGAGCAACTTCGCTGGACCACAAGACGCACTGAAGATGAAGGCCAGGTGCCAAGCTTGGCAGAGCACGCAGGCGGACAGAGCATGGAACCCTGTTGCCGCAGCTGCCCATCTCCGGTCTGCCTGTTCAGGGGAGAATGCAAGCCTCCACCTGACCTAAGTCTCTGCCACTTCAGGCTTTTCTTAACCCGTAGCCAAAAGCAATTCCAGATGATGTATGCTCATACTAATAATCAGTGAACTTATCCTGCAGATTTTAATCAAGAATTACATTTTTGATTATTAAATAGGAAAAGGTACTTCATTTTCTTTTGGCTTTGGACCCCCATAGGAAGCTTCTGTTTGTCCCATGAGGCTTGTGCTCCTGGTGGCAGCTACATGAAACATAGAACGCGCCTGGAGACAGTAATAGGGTTGCCTACCACACACTCACACTCTGCCCTGGGCTGCCTGCATGTTTCTCCGGGCGGAGCCGGAATCCACCTCTCAGCTCCCCTCCTCGCCTACTATTCGTAAGTTCTCACTGTGATGGTTCCAAACTCACCCCGGATCCCATGTCCCCAGCCCAGGCCCCAAAGGTGGTGACTGTTTTTCTCAAGCACAGCTCCTGGGAGCCTCATCTGGTCCCCGGAGAGGGTGACGGGGAGCCAGAGACACAGCCAAGTCATTACTTAATCTCTGTGGTGTTTTAATAAGATTGGAAAAAAAGAGAAGGGGCCAGCTCTGATTAGTGTTCCGCCTGAGTGGTATTCTGTACGTCGTCACTGTGGGCGGACGTCAGTGTTCCGGAGCCCCCACTTGGAGCCCTGGGAAATGAATTCGTGTCTTGACGGGTTATCCAGGGACATGGCATGTCGTGTTCCTCTGGATCATCTTTGAGGTGTGCACACACATCTTTGCACCCGAGGTGTGCAGTGGGGCCTCATGTCCCTGTGCAGCCAGCCCCCACGCTGCTCTGACTTTTCGTTTGCCACACCTGCCCCAGCTCCCCATTCCCTTCCTGGTCATCTGTGTTCTCTTCCAGTCACCAACACTTGGCAGGCACCTGCTCTGGGCCAGAGTGCGGGTCGGGAGGCCCCAGGTACCCTCACTGCCAGTGTTCCCAGCTTCTGCACAGCCTCTCAGAGCATCAGGAGTGGCCGTCCAGCAGACCCTTTCCTCCGTCTGTCCTGAGATGGTGGACAGCCTGGTGCAGGGGCTTGTATTTGCTCCCTGCCTCTCAGCACGAGTTCTTTGCCCAGAAAAGGTGCTAAATAGAGGGGGGCTGAACAGAGACGAAGTGACTGCACCCCTCCCGGGGCATCCCACGTCTCTGGCCGTATCCTGTCCACTCCGGTCTGCTCCAACCCTCCTTCCCAAACCCACCAGCCTCCCACTTCTAAAGCCTCACAGCCAAGCCCTCGACCCAGCCTTCACGGTCTGCTCTGCTCTGTCCTCCCAACCGCAGCTCCCAGAACCCACCGCCGCAAGCGTCTGCTCATGCCCCTCAGCCTCCTCCCTGGCTCGTGGGCCTTCGTGTTTCAGAAGCACAGAGCTAGAAGGAAACTTGACAATCACTGGGGAAACTGAGGCCTGCAGAAGGGAACTGGCCTGCCCAGGGTCATGCAGTGACTTACTATTGGCAGCACGGAGATGAGACCACAGGTCTCCTAGGAGCTGGACCCTGGCCCAGGAAGCACGTGCTCTCTCCTGGCAGCCCCACTCTCTGACCAAGAAATGGTGACAGCGATGCCCAACCCCCCGGCTTTGCAGAGCAGCTTGCCTCAGGGCTGACAGCGGGGTGAGGGTGGGGGAGCCTCAAAGCAGAACGATCAATTTTCACCGTGTGAAAAGCAATGGAGAGCAGGGAAGGCTCTGGAACATTTGACTCTGACACGTGTGTCCAATCCGGAGCCCCGCAGCCCTTGAGCAGGGGAGGCCATGGTGAGGAGGGCGGCACCTCCAAGTCCTCCCACCACGTGCAAAGCTGTTCTGAATCACAGACTCCAAGAAATGATGACTCACAGTCACCAAATCCTAAAACTAATGGAGTTTAGAAATGCGGCTTCCAGGACACCCGCTCTCCAGGTCTCCTGCCCGCTGCTTGCTGGGCTGTGTGGGCTCTGTGCCACCTCCTGGGTGGCTGGGGACCTGTTCACTCGGCACATTCTCCCTGGGCCATTCCAGCTCCCCCCCCCGGGGCTTCAGACCCCAACTCCACTGATGAGCCCATGCAGACGTGTGCATCCGGCAACACAGAGCTCCTGCTGTGTGCCAGCCCGTTCTAGCTTCCAGGGTACAGCAGGGAAGAGATCTGTAAAGATCTAGCCCTCACCGGGCATATTACATTCCACTGGAGGTGACAGAAAAGAGAAAAAGACACACATAGATGAGATAATGTTGGGTAGTGATAAAGGCTAATAGGAAAAGTGAAGCCAGAGAAGATAATAGAGTTATGGGGTAGGGGGCCCCTTAGAGGAGGTGACACCGAGGAATGAGGGGAGGAGCTGTGCCCTCTCTGCAGGAAGGGCCATCCAAAGAGGGGACAATGACACCCGGACGGTCAGAGTGGCGGGGCCAGCGTGGTAGGAGCAGGCGCAGGAAGGGGAGAGGCGGGGCGGAGATCCGAGGCGGTGTGTGCAGAGGGGGATCACGAAGGGCCCATGAGCCACGTGCAGATTACGATCTTGTCCATCTTGTCGAATGTGCTGGGTTGTGAGCAGATTTGGGGAAGGAGCTCTCTGGCTGCAGGGCTGAGAACAGACGGTCGGAAGCCAAGAGAAAGCAGCAGCCAGGCTGGTGCTGGGACAGGTGGCGATGGTGGGGGTGGCAGAGGAGACAGAAGGGCCGTGGTTTGGGATATGGTTTTCCAGGTAGAGCTGACAGAATTTGCTGAGGAATTGGGTGCAGAATGTGAGTGAATGAGGGACGGCGGCTCGAGATGGTGGGCTGAGGAAAGGGCAGAGTCATGGGGAAAATCAAGAGTTCGGCGCAGACGTGTTAATTTTGAGATGACTTAAACACATACAGTGAGAATCTGGAGCTCAGATGAGAGGTTTCCAAGCTGGAAAAACAACTGAGGAGCGCCAGAGTCCAAAGGTGCCCAAAGCTCTGGTACGGGGTGAAGAGTGGCCAGTGTGGTGAGTGTGCACAGAACAGCCCTGCTGGCTTCTTTGTGGTCCCAGACGCTACAGGTGAGAAACATGCAATAGGAACAAACCCGCTAGCACTTTTTGTGACCCTGAGTTCAGCACACACTTCAAAGGATACAAAGGGAGCCAGAGATTTTCCAGGAGAAACGGAGGGAGTGGTGGATTGATTGCACTGATGCCCCAGTTAGTGGGCTCCCTTTGCCTTGTAACACTGTGGTCCCCTCCACTCTGAGGCTGGGCTTGGCCACATGACTTGCTTTGGCCAAGAGGATGTCACTAGACTTGCCCAAAGCAGAGGCTTGAAAAAAACACTTGCATGTTTTTATTTCCTCTCTTTCTCCTCTACCTCTATTATAAGAAAATGCTGAGGCCAGCTCTCTCCTGAAATCCTGTCACCACCAAGAAATAAATCCAGGCTGGCCTGCTGGGATATGTAAAGATCACCAGGAGCACAGCTGGGTCATCTCAGCCAAGATGACCCTAGACCAACTATTTCCCAGTTGAGCCACCAGCTGCCTGCAGACACATGTGTGAGCTCAGTCCCTGTCAGCAGAAACTTCCAGCTGACCTCTAGACTTGTGATTGTCATTTTAAGCCCATAAGTTGTAGGTTGGTTTGTTACACAGCAGTAACTAACTGATACAGAGAGCGAGAGTTTCTTTAGAGAGAGGGAGAGAGGCTGTGTGATGAGCATCTATCCCCATGGGGAGGTAAGGAATGCTTCATGCTTCTCCCTAACTTTAAGCCAAGAGAACTACTCAGAGGCCTTAGCCTGTGTCCCCTGGGACTTGAGGAATGTAGGGGCTGGTGCCTGACTCATGTCCAGAGGCCCTGGGAAAGGTCTGCATTTCCAGCAAGGCTATGTGTGCTTCCCACAGGCCAGATTTGGACCCTGCAGAAGGGCTGCTGCCCACAAGGTCACACAGAGGGGGTTAGTCACCCAGCAGAGGAGCTGGCCACTGGTCAGGCCTGAGGAGGGCAGTGTAGGCAGCCAGAGGGAACAGGGATCACCTGAGTCACAGGACAGCAGGTGAGATACCAGAGACAGGAGGGCTCCGAAGAGCCCATCAAAGTACCCCTGAAGAAACACAACCAGGGAGCACCTACCCAGCTTACCCCACCCCTGCTCTAGCAGGCCCTTCCTAGCCCACCCCTTGCCTCTCCCAGCAGGGACCAGGTAGAGCAAGAAAGAGAAGCAAACTCACCACAGCCCCCTTTCCACTGCAGCGTTCAAGTCCAAGTCAGATCCAAAAGGCTAGGGCGGGGTTTGTTTCAAATCAGCTGAGTGTGCAGTTTTAATATCAGACAGTACTGGACTCACATCTGCACCTGACTAGAAAGTGAGCAGGCCTGCAGGAGCCCACAGAGCCAGTCTGGTGGGGTGCCCCTCTGCCCCAGGGTTACACCTAACACCTCTACTTGGCGGCAACCAGCAGCTCACATCTCCCCCAGCACCTACTCTGGGGCCATCCCGTCGCTCGGTGACCACACCACTGTCTACTTGGATGCTCAAGCCAGAAACCTGCATGTCAGGCAGTCAGCATCCACCTCCTCCACCCTCCCCTGTATCTCACCTGCCTCCTGCCCATGTGCCCTCCAGGGTACCCCCTTGCCCCGGCCCTGGCTCTGCCTTCACCACCCCCCCATCCACAGCCACACTGGTGGCCAGAGTGAGCCTTCTGATTTGGATCATGCCACTCCTCTGTTTAAAACCCATTTCTTGTGGCCTTTAGGACCAAACTTCTGGCCTGGTTCACAATGCCCTCCATGGTCTGGCCCCGACTGAATTCTCCAGCTTCAATTTCTACCCACCTCTCACCCCTTCCTGCCTCTCACCCCTTCACTCCAGTCACACGGAATGAGCTGTGACTCCTCCGCACCATGCCCTGGCAGCTCAGGACCTGTGCAGAGCTCCTGCCTTCCCCAGGTGCGCCCTCTCTGCCTCCCTCCATGCCGTCCCTTAGACTACAGCAGCAGCTTTGCTGCTCTGCCACCCTTGACCTTGCCCTCACTCACAGCCTCTGCTTGCCTGCGTTGTCGCTGGCTGCAGTGGTCCCTCTCTCCTGATAGACTCTGATTGGTCCTCCAGCACAAGGGCCTGGCACAGAGCGGACACTGCAGAGGGAGTGGATGCATGAAGGAGAGGAGGGGCAGCCTGGGGGGAAACTTGGGAAAGGGAGTCCCAGGTGGCTCTGTTGCTCGGTCTGCAGCGACTTCCTGGGAGGTAGGACTCAGGATCGAGAAATGTGGTCAGCAGAGCTGACGTGGCTAAGGTGTGGCAGCCCAGGGCAAGAGCACTGTCCTTGGAGTCAGACAGGAATGGGTTGATCCTGGCTCCACCACCTACCTACTGGATGACCCTGGAAAAGTCACGTCACCTCTTTGAGCCCCGTTTTCTCATGTGCAAAAAGGGGACCAATGATGAAAGGGAGGGACCCATAACTGCTGGCCTCCTGCCTCACAGGCTGGGTGTGCACAAGCAGCTGCCCTTGAGGTGCTTCCAGCCTGGGGCAGAAGATGCAGTGTGAGCCCAGGGGAAGCCCAGCGGCTATGGGAGCAGACACGTGGCAATCGTGGCCCCTGCACCCCTCTGTGTGTGGCTCTATGGGCTCCTGGCAGGGCAGAGCTGGGCCTGTGGAGCCTGAGCCCCTGCAGGGCACGGCCTCCCCAAGCAGTGTGTTGGTGGCGGGTTACCTGATGAGGTCCAGCAGGGCGTCGGCCGAGCTCATTATGGGCTTCCCGCTCTGCTCTGTGGTCTCCTTCTGAGCTGCACCGCCCGGGTGGATGATGGAGACCATGATGATGCCCACGATGACAGCCACAAAGGTGGTCCACAGGTAATACGCCACGGTGAGGATGCCCAGGCGGCTGGAGGTCTTGGCATCCAGGGAGGCGAGGCCGGACATCAAGCTGGGACATCAAGGTGGGTCAGCATCTGCCGGTGGGGGAGGCCCGAGCCTGGCCAGGCACCAGGCCTGCCCACTCTGGCCCCCTCCGGCTGTGCCTGCACCCTCGCAGTGCCTCATGGAGTCCCTTCTCCCAGTAACCCAGTCCTGCGGCTCCTTTCATCCTCTCTGCTCTGCCCTCTCCCCCGTGCCCAGGGTCACAGCTGAGCATGTTCATACCTCGAGCCCTTGGCCTGTGCTGGTGCCTCGCAGACTCGTCCTTCCTTGCCTGACTCCTACCCCCAGGCAAGACCTAGCTCAGGGTCAGCTCTCTGGTCTACCTGCCTCTCCTGCAGAGTTAGGAGCCCATTCTGGGGCTCCCCTGGCCCCTGGCTGCCTCTGTCACAACCCTGGTTGTCACCAACTGTTTACTCATCTGTCTCTCTCACCAGACAGGCCCCTGAGAGGGGGAACAGGACTGACTTCCCTGAAGGTCCCCAGAGCCCAGCAGGAGCTGACACTGCACCCATGCAGGTTTCCTGAATGAACTGAGTGAGCGCTGGGCTGGAGTGGGTGGCCCGGGTCCTAGCTCCAGGTCTGCCAACTGGCTACCTGACCTCAGGCAAGCAAGTCACTCCCCCATCTTTGGGCCTCAGGGTCCCCATCTGTAAAATGGGGCCAGGAGCGGTGCCACTCTGGAGCTGTCTTGGGATGGGGCCTGGGCCCAGACTTGCCCTCACAGCAGCTGCCAAGGGGGCCTGTGGGTCTCTCTCCTCTCGGCTCCTCCCACCTCTGGCCAAGCTGACCTGGGCGCTGTGCCCACCAGAGCAGCGGCCCAGAGCCTGGAGCGGCTCTTCCTGTGGCCCTTGTGGGGGTGGGTTGGTGTGAGTGAGAGAGAGATTAATTAAGGAAATGCTTGTGCTTTGCTTTGCTGCCAAAAGGATTTTTCCCCAAAGCCCTTTCATTCTTTCAGATAAAGGAAGTATTTGTCTGGCTTTAAATCATGTAAACAAGAGCAGATAATCCCTCATCAGAGCTCCTCTTATCATTAGACTCCACGCAGCAGCCTCGCAGCACTGGGGCTGAGCACAGCAACCCTCTGCCCCTTCCCAGGCAGTGCTCTGCGCTTCCCGCTGTAGCAATGGCTAACATTGAGCCCCAGTTTAAGGGTCCCCTCCTCCAGGAAGCCTTCCCTGACCACCAGGCTGAGTGAAGGCCCAGTCTCTGAGCTCCCACAGTCCTTGCGCTTCCCTCTGTCCCGGCCCCCGCTGCACTGACTTGCTGACTGTCTACTGCAAGGGCCTCCAGGGTTGGGCCGGGGTCTGATTCAACCCTGGGTCCGCAGAGCCAGGCACAGGCTCGCCCCAGGGCACGGCTTGATAGCAGATTGCTGACTGAAGGAGTGAACGAATGAATGAATGAATGAGTCAGTGTTTACAATCTCTGCTCCTGCTCATCTGCCAGGGTGCCATATGTTAGTGATGGGCTTAGGGTGGGTCTCAGACATAAATCCTGACAGGCTCGTAATGGGATTGTGCAGCCAGAGGAAATGAGGGGTCGCCCTGCAACCTTTATCCAGGAGAGATTATCCCCAGCCAGGGCCAAACAGTCCCCCCACCACAAAAGAACCCCCCTCAGTCAAATCCAACCGCCTCAGGCCACAGGGAAGCCACAGCCCTGAGAGGAAGACGTGCCCGAGGTCTCACAGGACACTGGTTCTAGCTGGACCAGAACTCAGGCCCTGCAGGCCTGTCTTCTTTCATGTGTTTATTCAGACTTTTAGCACATGCCCACAGGAGGATCGCTTGAGCTCCGGAGTTCAAGACCAGCTGGAGCAAGAGCGAGACCCCATCTCTACCAAAAGTAGAAAAATTAGCCAGGCGTGGTGGCGCTTGCCTGTAGTCCCAGCTACTCGGGAGGCTGAGGCATGAGGATCACTTGAGCACAGGAATTTGAGGTTGCTGTGAGCTATGATGATGCCACTGCACTCTACCTGGGGCGACAGAGCGAGACTCTGTCTTAAGAAAAAAAAGGTAAACCGTGTACCAGGAGGGTCACTGAGGTGGTATTTGTAGGGGTAAAGACCTGGGACTGATTTAAGAAATCACTGGCACGGATCAGATTCAAAGGTACGGCAGAGCAGCCATTAGAAGTGGGGGTGTCCTGCAAAGATGTTCCTAATTGAATGCTAAATGGAAAAAACAAGTGACCAGATCCTTTGTATCTCTGCGCATCCTGCCCCCGACGTGTGGCCAGGATGCGTACACAAGTGTGAGGGATCGTGCGGGGGGTGGTGCAGGTGAAAACTGGATTTCAAAAAAGGATAGAGGGGCCCTTGAGAGTCCCTCTGGGGAAGAAGAGGCTGAACACGGCGTGGTGCCAACTCAGGGACAGGCCCAGATGTGGGGAGGGGGGAGTGCAGGTCCTACACAGAGCGGGAGAGGACCCCCCTCCCCGGCCCAGCCCCAGGGGGCACCCACTGGCTCGGGACAGGAGAGCTGGTGGATAAAATGGAGAGAATCCCACCACCTGGGACCCAAGTTCCGCAGGTGGGGAAGGAACTGCTGGTGACAGGCTGACCCCCCAGCCTGGTGCTGGCAGAGGCCAAGAAGAATGGGCACCAAGCAGGGGAGGGCAACTCACGTTTCTCCCAGCACTCAGAGTCACAAGAAAGGAGGTGAGGTCCTGCAGTTTGGCCTTTTGGGGGTTCCTCTGGGTTGGGGCTCCTCGAGGTCTAAGACTTTAGCGCCAAGCTGTTGAAGTGACTTTTCTGAGCGCTTACGAGCTGGGGCTGGGTGGCGAGGGGAGCATTGGTCACATGGACATGAACAGAAAGAAACGAACTCTAGAAAGTTCAACAGCAGTTGTCTTTAAACTACTGTTGGGTGGTGGGATTTCTGTTTTGTTTTTAATGTTTCTTCACATTCTCTATTCTTCCTAAACGAGCGTATCTTCTTGTGCGGTGGAAAACCCAGTGCCTCGCGTCCCAGCCGTCGCAGAAACCACCATCTGCCTAGAGCTTGACACCCCAGACGCCGCAACATCCACCCCACTTGATCGATCTTAACCTTCTAAGTCAGCATTGCCCTGTGGAATTGGAATGCGAGCCACATTTGCAATTTAAATTTTTCTAGACGTCACATGAAAAAAGTAAAAAAACAAAACAAAACAGAAAAAACCCCAAACAGATGAAATTCATTTTTTGGTGAAATTAAATTTAATAATATTTTATTTAACCCGGTATATCCAAAAATTATCATTTCAATGGGTCAGCAATATAAAAATTTTGTACTGTTTCAGGTTTTAAATTTTAATTTGAAGTAATTAAATATAATCAAAAGTTCAGTTTCTCAATTGCGATAACCACATTTCAAGTGCCTGATAGCCACTAATGACTCGTGGCTGTGGTATGAGACAGCCCAGTTCTGAGTTACAGAAAAGAAAGCTCAGGAAGGAAGAGAGAATTGGCTAAGCCACCAGCTGGGGGAATGTAGCATCAGGATTGAAACAGGGATTTCCGATTCAGAACCTTGTGGGGTTCCCCTCTCCCACGGGCCTCTCGGTGGTACAGGCCTGGTTTAATTCCCGTGGGGAAAAAAGGGTCTACTGGTTTGGGATGACTATGATTTATTTATTTATTTATTTTTGGTAGAGACAGAGTCTCCCTCAGGCTGGTCTCAAATTCCTGGCCTCAAGCAATCTTCCTGCCTTGGCCTCCCAAAGTGCTGGGATTATAGGTGTGAGCCACCACACCTGGCCTGTGATATTTAATGTGATCCAGTCCATGTAATAATGACTTTTCAGTTAAACTCTCAGAGTTCATGACCTGCCCATGGCCACAGCCCTCATACCTGTGGTAATGAGCTCCCCATCTTTGGAGGCATCCAAGTGGAGCCTAGATGGCCACCTGTTGTACTAGATGGAGACTTCCAGAAGGAGTGGGAGGTTCCATGAGGATGACTTCAAACACGCCTTCTGGCTCTGTGATTTATGGGGAGGGGAGAATAGGCAACCCCATCTCTCCCACTCCAAGCTGGGTGCCCCCGGGAGACCCTGAGGTCCTTGAGGGCCCCAGGGAAGAGCCTTCGGGAGCCCAGAGGTCTGCAGCTCCCTCCCAAGCCATCTGGCCACCACTCAGAGCCCAGGGATTGCGGATCAAGAGATTGCAGTGATTAGAGACACTAACCCGCAGAGGCAGTGGGGACTCCTGCCCAGCCCGTTTCAATCTGGTGATTGTTCCGCTGGCAGGGGTGGGGGAAGGGAGGCAGTGGCTGCCAGGCTCTTCATGGGGGGAGAAAAAGGCCACTTACTGACCCTCACCTGGTTCTCACACCCAGCCCTGAGGTGGGCGCTGTGACCCTATCTCCCACGGGGAGGCCTGGGCACTTGGCCATCTGCAAGGGCTGGTCGCAAAGAGGTGGGTGGGATAGAAACAACCCCCCTGTGGCTCTGCCCCCACCTCCCCATGCCCCTCACGGCAGAGAGAGCCCCAGAGAGCCACAGGCGACCCCACTGCCCCACAGGCCCCTCCCCATTGCCCTTAGGAACTGTCCAAACTCCTTCACTGGCCTTGGGGCTGCTGCAGGGACCGTGCTTACTCTCCTCTGTGTGTTCACGCTGCTGCAGCCTCTGTGGTCTCCCTGCTGCTCCTTGAACTGCCTTTGCACTGGCTGTTCCTCCTGCCTGGACCTCTGTCCATCATTCCTCTCCCTCTCCCTCCCCTGGCCCAATCTCCCTAACCAGGCAAATCTCCACTCACCTTTTTGGAGCTCAGCTTAGATATCATTGCCTCTGGGAAGCCCTCTCTGATTGCAGCCACCTCCACTTCCCCTGGGCACCCTGCCAGCAGGCTCATCCCACATCCCCAGGGCCCCACCAGCCTCTGGCACAGGACAGGCCGAAGGGAAGGAGTGAGTGAGGCAGGGGATGTGGCGAAGCCCAGCCCCCTGCCCTGCCCCTTGCTTCTCCTTTCCTGCCCCTCTCAGCTCTCAGGCCAGGCTAGGAAGCTCCTGTGTGCATCTCCCCCAGCTAGGAGCCCTTGGGCAAGTTACTAAGCCTTGGTATGCCTCAGTTTCCACTGAAGGTGAATGGGGATGATAATGATTTGTCCCAGGGGTTAGTCCCTGTTTAAAACAGGGCCTAGTATTAATAAGTATGCAATATATTTCTTTCTTTCTTTCTTTTTTCAAGACAGGGTCTCTCTATCATCCAGGCGGGAGTGCAGTGGCACAATCATAGCTCACAGCAGCCTCAAACTCCTGGGCTCAAGTGATCCTCCCGTTTCAGCCTCCAAGTAGCTGGGACTACAATGCCATCACGCCCAGCTAATATTTTTGTAGAGAAGGGATCTTGTATGTTGCTCAAGTGGATCTCAAACTCCCGGGCTCAAGCCATCCTTCCACCTCAGCCTCCCAAAGTGCTGGGAATAGAGGAGTGAGCCACTGTGCCTGGCCGTAATACATTTTAATTATTAGTAATCCCTCTGTGTTGTCGTCATTTATTCTGGAACCGCCCACACCAGCGGATCGGGAGCTCCCCCAGGGCAGGGCTAAATCCAGTTTAGTTCTAGGTTCTCAGAACCCAGGGCCTGGCATAGGCCTGGGTGCAGGTTTGTTGATGTGTGTGATGTTAAATCAAGGTGACATTCTAGACCAGACTGTTAAGAGGACAACTTGTGAGCCCTGGTGACTGAGCATCCATTGTAGGTTTCCTGAGAGCAAGTCACCTGGACCTGGTTTGGTCCTCTCGCCAGGTTTAGGGGAATGCCCCTAGCACTGGATGTCTGTGTGGTATCGAGATAGTTGGCACCAGAAATCTGAGAACAGAAGGGACCTGGGAAGGGGGCACAAGGGGCCGAATGACTATCTCAGGCAGTAGACAGGGTCTCTAGAGGTGTGCTTCAGGGCTCTGCCTTCAGCCCTCTCTTTTCTGGTCATTCTTATCAACGGCATGGCCAAGGCCACT
>CAUYRT010016414.1:0-30245 GCA_963574885.1 Lepilemur ruficaudatus | reverse complement strand
CCACCATGCCCGGCTAATTTTTTCTATATATTTTTAGTTGGCCAATTAATTTCTTTCTATTTTTAGTAGAGACGAGGTCTTGCTCTTGCTCAGGCTGGTCTCGAACTCTTGAGCTCAAACAATCCGCCCGCCTCGGCTTCCCAGAGTGCTAGGATTACAGGCATGAGCCACCAAGCCTGGCCTATTTTTATTTCTTATATAACTCTGGAAGTATAGTTTACATGATCCCATAAATAATTATTCTTCCTAGTTTTCCAGAAGAGATTTGTTTCCACATTTAAGAATTAAACATTCTACAAATATTATTAGGTAAGGCCAACTCTCCACATATTTTATTGCATGGCTTAGTATCAGATTTAATTATTAGTTTTCCTAAATACAACTATTTTGTATAGATGTTCATGCTCTGGAATAGATCTTGTTTTCTATTAAAAATTTTTTAAATGTTTATGAGCATTTTATTTTTTAAAAATTATCTTATTAATTTTCTTCTGAAAACAAATCCTTTAATTTACCCACAGGAAGACTGCTTTATTGTCTCTCTGGCTAACAAAGTATGTATATATGGAAAGGACAGTAGGAAAGTCAAAAGTATTAAAATTGCTGTTGAAACATATTACTTAATTATGCTTCTGTTCTTAGAGGTATAACTTCCCATGAAAAAACAGAAGAGAATGCCACTTCTCTACACTGGATTTAGTTTAGATTTTGATAAAAATGTGATGTTACTCTCAAGAATCATATATGGTCTCAATGTTTTGAATATTAGGAGGACCAAAACATACTATATAATTTCAATTTAACTCAAAAAATATTACTAAAAATCAGATTGACTATAAAAAAACAAGAAAAATACATGAAGCAAAGTAATGGGCAACAAAGAAAGTTTGGCTTAGAGTCACTTTACTGAAACATTCAAAAGAATGATTTATGAAAGTGAAAAAGAATGCTCCTTTATCCTTCAACTATGAAAATATCAATTTTCCCCTAAGAATAAAAATTATATACACATTAACCAGTTCTCTTATATAACTAACATTGTTTGATGACTTTTATTCTTTTAGACTTTTAAGTAAAGCAGTAATAGAACAATCAGGCTGTATGTTAATAAGTAAAACAATAATATAATGTTTAGAAAACTACAATTATTATTCCATTGCTTCTGACCCTAGGAAGCTTATCCTGGTAATTCTTTAAATTATCGTGGTAATTTTTTTAATTTAAATGATGTTTTAAAGGCAAAAGAAACAATAAATACTCCCTTACCTTGTAAGATGGCAAGAAACACAAAATTCCTTGGCTCACAGTCTGGCACACAGATAATAAAAGTGCTCCCACCTCATCTTGGAACTCAAATGTTTCAGTATGCTGGAAGGTAGCACAGAGATTCCGACCCTTGGGGCCTGACCCAATGGTACCAACCCAAACCTAGAATATAAATGTGTCAGTATTAGAGTTATGCTTAAACAAAGAAAAAAATTAATATTTAGTTGGAAGTATTTATATATTTGTAAAAAGATCAAGCAACAAGTTTAACAGACATTTACTTTTAAATTGGTTTTTTTCTATTACTTTTAATTAATTGTATATAGATTTAAATTATATAAGCTTTGCTTTAGGCAGATAACTGTATTCTCTTAGAATGAAAGTTCTTTAAAATCAAAAAGGTTTGTACTTATCTCTGTCCTTAATAGCTTTGCAAAATTAATCATGTAACAAAGTTTTGAAATAGGGAGGGAGGGACAAAGAAGCAAATATTGCAAAATGTTAACAATTGATGAATCTAGGTGAAAGATATAAAGACACTCCTACATTAATATTATTTTGTCACCCGGTGGGGTGGCTCACACCTGTAATACCAGCACTTTGACAGGCTGAGGTGGGAGGATTGCTTGCAGCCAAAAGTTTGAGATCAGTCCGGACAACATAGCAAAACCCTGTCTCTACAAAAAGTTAAAAAAAATAAGGTGGGCATGGTGGTGCGCACCTGTAACCCCACCTACACAGGAGGCTGAGGCAGAAAGATCACGTGAACCTAGGAATTTGAAGTTACAGTGAGCTACGGTCATATGCCACTATGCGTTAGCCCTGGTGACAGAGACCTAGTCTCAACAACAAAAATTTGTTTTCAATTTTTCTGAAATTTATAACTTTTCAAAATAAGGTTGAGGGAATCAATGAGTTAATGGATAATCAAATGTGGCACTGTGTGGAAAAAAATTATTTTTCCTCTGCTCTCACATCATAATAATCAACACAGAAGATTTCTGTGACAAAATGTGTGGAGGTTTTTCCCTATACACCAAGCAAATAAGCAATTCTGCAGCAGACACCAAATGGGTGTCCTCTAATTCAATTCTCTCTCTTTCTTTCTTTCAATGAAGCTCTCCTTCAAAATAATTCAATTCAATTCTGACATTATATACCTGGGGATACCTTCAGATCCCACAGGTTGAAGGCTCA
The DNA here is from genome assembly GCA_963574885.1 of Lepilemur ruficaudatus. Lineage (NCBI taxonomy): Eukaryota > Metazoa > Chordata > Mammalia > Primates > Lepilemuridae > Lepilemur > Lepilemur ruficaudatus. The sequence continues at coordinate 27,782 of CAUYRT010016414.1, read as the reverse complement.
TGTCCCCAAGACTGTCCCCTACTTCTCATGACAATCTCAAGCCCCAAGTTGTTTTACCTGTGCTTCTAACCGACCAGCTATAAAATCAAGGATCCCACAACCCCCTCCTTGGGTTTGATTAATTTGCTAGAGGGGCTCACAAAACTCAGGGAAACACTTACTAGTTTATTATTAATATAAAGAATATGACAAGGGATATAGATGAAGAGATGCATAGGGCAAGGCATGTGGGAAGGGAGGAACCTCCAAGTATTCAGCTATCCAGAAGTTCTCTGAACCCTGTCCTTTTCTGTTTTTATGGAAGCTTCATTATGGAGGCATGACTGATTAAAACATTGGCCACTGGGATCAATGTAACCTTCAGCTGAAAGTCCCCACCCTCTAATTAAGTCTTGGTCTTTCTTGGTGACCAGCCCCCATCTTGAAACTACCTAAGGGCTCCCTGCCATCAGTCACTCGTTAGCATACAAAAAGATCAATTTAGAGATTCTAAAGATTTTAGGAGTTGTACGCCAAGAAAAGGGGTAGACGACCAAATAAATATTTTACAATATCTCAGGCATATACACACAAGGACTATTATTCAGCCTTAAAAAGGAAATTCTGACACATGCTACCACATGGATGAAATGTGAGGACATTATCTGCAACATGGACAAACTTTGAGAATATTATGCTAAGTAAAGTAAGTCAGCCACAAAAAGACAAATACCTTATGATTTTGCACTTATATGAAGTATCTAGAATAGTCAAATTCATAGAAACAGAAAGTAGAATGGTAATTACAAGGGGTTAAGGAAAGGAAAGAATGGAGAGTTGTTGTTCAATTGGAACACAGTTGCATTGCCTTGGGGAAAAAGTTTTTGAGATTGGGTGCACAACAATGTGTATATACCTAACAAGATTGAACTATACACTTAAAAATGGTTAACATGGTAAATTTTATGTTATGTGTATTTTACCACAATTACAATTAAAATTTTTTTTTAAATTTTGGGGAAAATATTATAGTATAACAAAACAGCTGCAAAACTAGAATTATTATTGTAATTCAGTGACATTACAGGTTAAATGGACTTTTGTGCTCAGGTTAAGAACATAATTAAAGTCTATAATAACATTCTTTTGACAAATATATGCTGAATTTACCAACTTCTTATGTTTATTTGTGCCTCTAAAGAAAGCAAGTTGAAAATATGGAACATATATTCTTCCTTCACTCCTGTTCACAGTAATGTTTCTCAACAGGAATACTCTTGTCATTTTGGAAAACAAAATGCTTAGTTATAGAGCTTGGCAAGGAGCTTGGCATTCTGGGCTTCCAACTACTAAATGGCAGTAGTTGATCGCAGGCAATTGTGGGAACCAAAAATGCTCCCACATATATCTGTGTATGCAACTTTATAAAGAACTAGAATTCTGTTAGGCACACAGGTGATATTAAGCATGTAGCTAACCACTTTAAATTACTTCATAAAAATAAGCCAGAAGGCATAATGAAAAAATGACAATCCAAACAGTTTTAGGAAAATTAAAATAACACTAATAAGGCATTGTTATAAAAAATTAAAATCTTAAATCACAGGACTCATAAGAGTACTTTTAATTCATTTCAGATATTCAAAGATGTGCTGAACACTTGCTAAATGCCAGGTATTAATCTAGGTACAAGGGGAAAATGAGGATATAAACAAATAATAAGGATCTACCATAGACTAATGGAAAAGAGAAATACAGAAGTAATTATACAATAGAAACTAAAGATGTAAAAATTCTCTTTTATTTTCATTAAAAAACTAAAAATTATTTAAATGAAGAAATTGCAAGATAGTCTTTGCATCCAAAATGAGTGGGTTGAAGGGATACTATTTATTACTATTCCCTTTTGTTGACACTATTAAGTAGCTGACGTTTTCATTTATTCTAAAACTGAAATGTTGAATTTCCTATCAGTTTGTTTGCTTGCACTTCAGGTACCTTCTAAATTTGTTTATAAGATCACATTGAGGTAGACTGAAGGTTCTCAAAAACAACAACAACAAAAAAAAACTAACCTGTGACTTTTTAATGACATGATTAGCCTCCAGCTGGATAGTAAACGTAACACCGAGTTCTGATGAAAAGGATTTCATTGGTGATAATGTACCAGATGTCAAAACAATAGTCCGAACTTTGCCATTAATATCTGAAAAGGCCTAAAAGGAAACATTAGATACATAAAATTGTCTTTAAAAGAATCAATCATATTCATTTAAATGTTGGTACTGAGCAAAAAAGACAAAATTTTCCTTTGCAACATAATGAGCTTACCACAGCTGGATTTAAGCACCAAAAATTTAGCACATGAACTGCAGTTTTCTGTCGTGAACGTTTCTTATTTTTTGGTAGAGCAAAGAAACCATTTTTATCTGAAATATCAGTCTGAGTTATCCAGGAGTAAGTCTGTTGAATAGCAATTTTATAATCATCTGCAAATCTAGATGCAAAGAAAATGCTAATTAAGTGGCAAAATTTTATAAAACATAATAACCCACCTGCATACAATATAAAAACTGATTATATTAAAACTCAGTTGAGAGTGCTGGTGCCATACCACTCAAAAATAACATTTTCCAGGCCGGGCACAGTGGCTCATGCCTGTAATCCTAGCACTCTGGGAGGCCGAGGCGGGAAGATTGCTCAAGGTCAGGAGTTTGAAACCAGTCTGAGCAAGACCAAGACCCCGTCTCTACCAAAAATAGAAAGAAATTAATTGGCCAACTAAAAATATATAGAAAAAATTAGCCGGGCATGGTGGTGCATGCTGTAGTCCCCGCTACTCGGGAGGCTGAGGCAGGAGGATCTCTTGAGCCCAGGAGTTTGAGGTTGCTGTGAGCTAGCCTGATGCCACGGCACTCTAGCCTGGGCAAGAGAGTGAGACTCTGTCTCAAAAAAAACATTTTCCCCGCCACTAATTAAATTCAGTAATTCTGATATAAATCAAGCCATTAAATCATAGAATCAACTGATTCTTACAGGGAATATTAGAAATCATCTAGCCATCTATATTCCTCACTGGACACTTTCCAACTCCATTTTGAAACATCATATAAATCTTGGCAGAAGCAGAATTAAAATCTAGGGCTCCTAACTCCCAGTCTAGAGATTTTTGTATTCTGTACTATATGATTGGTTACAAAATAGAAAACAGTATTACGTTTAAAGAAACTAAAAGGTGAGTTATACTTTATTACATGAGAAAATAGATAATTTTTACTGAAAGTTTTAAAAGTGTTAGCAACTAATTATAAAATCTTTTAAGTTCCTTTAAAATCTGAGTCTCAGTCTTCATCTACTTTTAATGATGCTACTGAAATGACGGTATCTGTGATCCCATTCAGTTTATAACTTCTTTCAATAAGACTCTATAAAATGCCTAGGCTTAAAAAAAATGTGGTATTTTCTACCATGTCTTCACTATACTATTTCACTGTTAATTTCACCCCTAGAGAGATTACATCTCAAAGTTAAAATCAGGGACCCAACTATGGAGAGAATTTTATAAAAACACTGAAGACAAAAACTATAAAGCCCTTAGAAGAAAACAAAGGAGAAAGCTTCATGACATCAGATTTGGCCATGATTTCTTGAATATGACTCTAAAAGTACAGGTAACAAAAGAAAAAATTTTAAAACTTTTCATCATCAAAGGACACTATCAAGAAAAGATAACTCACAGAATGAGAGAAAATATTTGTAAAACATATCTGATACAGGAATAATATTCAAAATATATAAAGAACTACTATTAATACAATTCTGTTCCTAACACAAAGAAATGTTAAATGCCTGAGGTGATGTATATCCCAATTACCCAGATTGATTCAGTGTATGCCTATATCAAAACATCATGTGTACCCTAAAAATATACAACTATTATGTACCCATAATAATTTTTTTTAAAAACTACTGTAACTCAACAACAGAAAAACAAACAACACAATTCAAAAATGGGTAAAAGACTTTAGAGAGGTATTTCTTTGGAAAAGATATACAATTGGCCAATAAACACATGAAAAGGTTCTCAATATCTCTAGTCGTGAGGGAAGTACAAATCAAAACCACAAGGAGTTATCACTTGATACCCATTAGCAGGGCTATTACACACAAAAACCCAAAATCACCAGTGTTGGCAAGGATGTGGAGAAATTAGAACCCTCATGCACTGCTAATGGGAACATAAATGGCACAGTTGCTGCAGAAAACAGAACGGCAGTTCCTCAAAAAGTTAAATGTAGGATTACCATATGACCCTGCAATTCTGCTAGGTATATACATACACTCAAAAGAATGGGAAGCAGGACTCAAGCAGATATTTGTTACTCCATGAATGTAGTAGCAGATATTTGTTACTACATCTGTTACTACATGAATTTGTTACTACATGAATGAACTCTGAAAATACTGTGTTTAAGTGAATTGAAATAAACCAGACACAAAAGGATAAATACTATATGGTTGCTCTTATATGAGATACCCAAAGGGCAGCTTTGTAAGATAAAAGCAAAATAGTGGTTACCAAGGGATTGGAAGAGGGAGTCCAGGAAGTTTTTATTTCATGGGTGCAGAATTCCTGCCTAAAATGATGAAAAATTTCTGGAAATTTCTAGAAATGGATACAATGCACGACATTGTGAATATGCTGTTCTTAATGGTACTGAATTGTTTACTTAAAAATGGTATATGTTATGTATATTTTACCACAATATAAAAAAAAACACACAAAAAATACTAGAAGTAGTACTATATAACTTAACAAAGTATAGGATGGGAGGAGTTTGTTGCTTTTTCTTTTCTACAATTCATATAATATGGGAAAGAAACTTTCTGACACTGATAGAAACATATCTAAACAATACTTTGTGGTGGTGTGGGATATGCTTGAAAAGTAGTTGGGGAGCAGAATTAGGTGTCTCAATAGGGGAAAGGAATTCCTCTAAAACTGATTTATGTGATTAACTGTACACCTCCGTAAATTCACTGTGTAATTGTACACTTAAAATGGAGTAAATGCATGATATGTAAAGTATACTTCAATTACAAAAAAAGGGAAAAAAAGTCATTGTTTAATGAGTCTAAAAAACAAACTTAACTAAGAGATTCTTAGAAAAATAGCACCATGAGAAGTGACATTTAATGTTTCTGAAATCCTGACTTAAATGATCAAAGGGCTACTATAGTAGAGGAGAACACATATGAATATATATAACATGTAAGAAAACATACTATCCATAAAAGAAAGACCTTGAGAATTTTGTCCATATACAGTGAAGCTAGGATTAGACCCAAAGGAATAAAAACGTCTACTCACAACTGTTCTTCCTGAGAAGATGGTTCCTTAACCATAAGAACAGAATTTGGCCAAGGTGTTCCACATCCAGCATTTTCTTTTTGGCAGGGTGTATCTGGATGATGATACTACAAATAGGCAAAAGGCAAAACATAGTTCACTTTCCTTGGAACAACACACAAGCATATATAAGCAACTGCATTATTCTTTCCCAAAACAAATTTGATCATCTCTAATAGAAAGTGTCCTGGTGCAAAGATTTTGCCTAAAAGGTTTTGTATTAGGCAAAGATGAAAATGGCTCCATAATGTACCAAATATAGAAACTGGACCAAAGAGAAAAACTATTTTAATTATATAATAAATGCTCTATGCTGGCACTGTGACTTCCTTAGACAAAGGGAAAATAGAAAAGTTCCACTCTTGAGACTTATAGAGCCCATCCCCTCAGCACCACTAGTGGCTGGATCACAGAATTAGTAGTAAACTCTTATATTAATTAATCATCTAGTCATACAGGTCAAGGACAAAAGGCCACAAAAAGGAGGAAGGGTCATTGATATAGTGAGAAAGTTGGGCTAATATATCCACAGTGAATTTTATGGTATATGATCAGAGAATAGAGAATAATTCCTTTTATTACTCCTGGAACATTACCAAATTTTGATTATATTGTACTCACATATCTAAAAACTCAATACATGTGAATAAACAACCCTAAAAGTCATATATTTTGGCCAAAATGTAATAAAACTGGAAATAAATATCATAAAAATATGAAACATACACATAAAAAATTCTCTTTTAAAAATTCCTGTAAATGCTAACCTATTTAGGGTTATTAAATTAAGTAAAAGTAACACACATAATAATGTCCTGGATGTAGCTACATCCATAATCAAAATAATCAGCTATAAACAGTTTACTTATTAAATATGAAAGACATGAGTACTCAGCTGAAAAAAAGTATACAATTATAATAAACATAATGTTAGAGAAGAAATTAATAAATACGGCTGGACTATACAAGATAGAATTAATAGATAAATCCAGAAGATTGAGGGATTAGAAAGGATAGAATTAATAAATATATCTAAGAGCTTTGAAATGGCCAATATAAAACACACAAAAAGTTTTGCCAAGATTAATCAATAAAAAAGAAAAACAGAACTGTGAGAATAAGAATTTAAATTTTCAAATAAAGAAACAATGGGAAAAAAACACATTTAAAAAATATAATTTCTACTACTGGTACTATGGCAGGCCAAATATCCCCAAAGATTCTTCCTCAAAATGCATCTAAATCTTGGGTAAATTATAACAAATGTACATTTGTAGCACTCTCTGCTTTCTAGAAAGCAGGGAACATGTCTCCCACCCCCAAAGAATATGAAGCTGTAAATGAAGCAAGAAGTAATAAGGGATAAGCCAATTTGAAAGCTGGTTTTGTGTTTTGGGCAAATGCCTACACCAGAACTAAAATGGAATTCTATGCTTTGTGTCCCCAAAAAAGAGTTTGAGTCAATCCTAGACTGCTTTATACTTGGAACTTCGAAGGTGGGTAGCAGTCAATAGCAGCCTATGGCTCAAGAAATATAATTAAATCCTTGCTAGAAGAAGACATGGTTTAGAGGCTCAGAATTACCAAAAAATAAAGCTCATAATTTAAAAAAAAATGCCAAACACATAATAAAATCCACTTAAGTGGCTATCACTAATTGGCATGCAAATGTTGCAACCCCTACGGAGTTGAACTGGACACTATTTATCAAAATTGCATATGCATGTAACTCATTATAGCAATATATCTCTAAGATACACTAGCAAAAATATGTAACGACACACCCCCAAAATATTAATTGTGGCTTTGTTTATAACAAAACTAACCGACTGGAAAACAACCTAAATTTCATCTATATGAACTGATAAAATAAAAACTGGTATATCTGCAAGTATATTATTATGAATCTATAAAAAAGGATTGATAAAAATCTTCACATATCGCCATGGAATAATCTCTAGGATATTTTTTTAAGCAGGAAAAGAAGCAAAATGCATGATTTTTATAGAATATTTCATGCAAAAACACCTTTTTTTGTCTGAAATGGGCATATGTGTGTATGTGGTTTGTATGCATATGTGTTTGGTATTTGTGCATACTTAACTGATTTGCTTATATTTCCCAAGACAAATGATGGTAGAATAAGCAATAAACTAATAAATGTATAGTTATATGAGGAGGGAGGAAACAGAGATGGAAGCAAGATTTCTATGAATTTAACTTGTTCTGTAATTTTAACTGTAGAAATGCATTAATGTTTTACATAGTTAAAAATAAATTGAAAAAGAAGCAATGCCTACAAATTGAAAATGAATAGGAAAATAAATGAATCCAAATGTATTAGAAAATGACTGAAAATTATATTCCTTTACAACTTTGATGGAAATTGACTTACTTCTTTCCCAATTTGATTTTCAAACATTTATAGAACAAGGTATCATGGTTTGCTTCTTTTTTTCTTTCTTTTGTATTCGTTGGTGGTAAATATCTTCATTTTTGAAAATTTTCATATGTATATGACATTCTTTCTCATTGGCTTTCTCAGTTTTATCCTCCTGCAATTCTGAATATCCAGATACTATATTCCTCTAACAAGAAATCATTGCCAAATTTAATGTTATGAAAATTTTCTCCCATGTTTTCTTCTGAGAGTTTCATAGTTTTTTTTTCTTAATTTGAGTCTTTGATCTATTTTTAGATAATATTTGTATATGGTTTAAGGAAAGAGTCCAATTTCATTTTTTTTTTACTTATGCATATCTAGTTTTCTCAGGAAAAAAACTATTTTTAAGTAAATATTTTCATAACAATTTTGCTTCTCTATTCAACACTCCATTTGCTAGAATTCACATGATTAACTCTCAGATGATAAAGATTTTCTATAATTTTTATGTTATAGGAAAAAACTAACAGAATATCTTTCCCACAATTTTATCAACCATTCATTCCTCCATGCAACAAAATAGTCCAGTTTCCCACTGTGATCCAGTTATATAGGAGAGTAGGAAATAATACAAGTGCTTGGACTCTATTGAGTCAGACTCTCAGTTCAATGTTCATTCTTCTACCTCACACTAAATTTCTTGTTATTGTTTTATTGTTTCTGGTTCATGTTCTTGAAGAATAAAATATTATCTGAGGTTTGCTTCTGGAAAATGGACTAAGAATAGTGTGAATTTCACAAAGATGCCAATTTCAAGTATAAAGCAGGCAACACACTGTACATAGGGTTTAAAAGTTTAATGTGGCTAGAAGAAAGATAATTATGAAACTGTATATAGCTGGTACTAACATTCAGCCGGTATTGGAATAGAGTTCTCTTCCTTTTTAGCATTAAGATTCTAGTTAATTTTATTGATGCATGAAAATATTTTACTAGTAATATACAAGCCTTAAAAATACTATATTTGGAGATTATTTGCTTACTTTTGATGCCTTTGGAATCATTAAACTATGGCCTTTATTTTCTAATTACTTTCTATATTATGGCTTTTTCATCTCAAGAGATTCTCATTAGAAAAATGGATTTAGAAAATTATAGTACTTGTAATTCTATCATCACCTCATTCACTAGAATTCTGTAACACAGTTACCTTACAGAATCTGGCTGATTGCTTAAATATCACATCAAGTAAATGAAAAAATAAAAGCAGTAGAATCAGTTTGATTTCTTCTATATGAGCTCTCCAAATGTCATGCCATTAATGAGACCACTTTAAAAGCACCATAAGAAATTATCTGTTAAAAATGCAAAACTAACCAAAGTCTAGGGGAGTCATTACTGAAAATTCTCCCTTGGAGGAAAAGGAATGGGTGATCTTAAATAAATACATGTGGGCAGAACCAAGGCAGAAGAATAACAAAAGAAATACTCTCCAAAACTATACATTAGCAGACAGGCAGGTTATACTCTAGCAAAAAAAGGCCTCATAAATCTGAAAAGAGACACTTGTGAAGTTCGTGAACGCTGTTCTGCTCATGTTTCTTAGGATGTCCATAAATGGAGTCTGAATGTTGAAATCATGTCTGTATTTTCCTTGCACCTGGACTCAATGGGGAAAATCCCAGAGGCAAGAGAGAATGCCCTTCTCCCTTTAATCCAGAATAATATATGGGAAAAACTGAAATGCTTCTATACAAATTTTCCATAATAAAATAATATGCCCGGAAAAGCAAACATCTTCATTTAGGTTCTTTTAAAAACACCATGTACAAGGAATTCTTCATGAATAGCATTAGATGTGATGTTTGATACCATTTCAAGATAAATCATTGTTCCCAGATGAATGCTATACTAAATTAAAAGGGGAAATTGAACAGAGTTTTTAAAAAGGAGAGAAACAATGGGGTAGGAGGAAATGTGATTCCTCCCAGCACTGAAAACAACTGATTCTGAAGAGAGATTGCACAAGTGATGCTGTTGCCTACACCTTGAGTTCTCTAATTTTCTTGACAGTTTGGTATTTGAATATCAGGTAGCAGGTGATTATATTTCCCAAATCCTTCTAATACCTGGCCTTCATGTGTCTTAGTTGTTAAAGAAAGACGGCCATCAGGAAAGACTAAATAGTAATTAGAAGGCAAAGAAAACCTGACAGGACCAGGTTAGACTTACATTAGTAGAAGCATTTATTTATCATTAAATGTTCATCAAGCATTTTATATACATTAAATAAGAAATGTATTTATTATCTCTTCTACAAGTAATGAAGCTGAGGATGAGTGAGGGTATGTAACTTGGCTCTTCCCACATTGAAAAATATCAGAGTGTTTGAACCTAACTCTAGAGTTGAAGAGCTTGCCAGCCTACCACGTTATTTCTCTCCAAGTTTGCTTTGCCTCTTACACAGAGCTCTTGAGTAATGCACACTGGTCCTCACAGACATTCTCAGCATAAAGGACTTGTACACCAACATAAAAATGACTTAAAAACACAATGTGCCCCACAATGTCACTCTGGGGTATACAATCAAGAGAAATGCAAACATATGTACATCATAAAGATGTATGAGCATGAGCAACAACACTATTTTGCCACGAGCTAGAAATTACCCAAATTCTTGTCAACAGAAGAATAAATAAATAAATTGTGGTATATTTGCACTGTGGAATATTATACAATGGTAAGAATGAATGAACTACAACTATATATTAATAAAACGACATGGATGGATATCACAAGATGCTGAGCAGAAAGATCAAAAGACTGCATCCTGGATGATTTCATTTTTACGTGGCGTTCAAAATAGGCAAAATAATCTATAATGTTAAAAACTAGGGTACTAGTTACCTTTAAAGTAAGTAGTACCTGGAAAGGAGCACACAGATGGTTCTGGGCTTCTGGAAGTACTCTGTTTCTTGATCTGGATGCTGATTACAAGACATATTTGATTTTAGAAAATGCAACAACCTGTTCACTCTTGTTTATACGTGGTTTATATCAATAAAATCTTTTTAAAGTATGGTGAACTGTCAAACAAAATAGTATGAGTATGCATGACTTATACACATTAGTTAATAGATATTTTATTTAAAATTAGCACACCCTGAAGCCTATCCAGTAGACAGCCTTTGCCTTTAATTACATTCCCAACTTCATTCTCAAGAAAATGTCTGTATTTCCATCCCCATTTTAGAAAAGAATTTCCTCCTTAAAACATTGCTTTTAATAACAAAACTTGGAAACAAGATAAATATTATTATGGAATGGTCAATGAAAATACTTGCACACTAAATAGCCATTAGAAAGTGAGCGTTAATAAGAATGTGATACAAATGCACGCTATCATGGGAATATGTCAATGATATATTCTTTTTTAGTATAAATTACAAAATAATATGTACATGATTTACTTTATATAAAACAAAATGTGTGTATGTGTATACATGTGTGTTTGCAAGTGTGTTATCAAAGTATAGAAAATAAATCAAATTAATAAATACCAAACTCCTAGCAGTAGTGGAGGAGGGCAGGTTTGGGGTGGTTTGGCTGAAGTTAGGGGATTATTGTTGGGGTATGGAAGGTCTAAAGAGGGAAATTTACTCTCCTTTAAAACTTTTTAAAAATTTTGACTTTTTTTTGTTTTTAGTAGTTTAAAATTTTTTCAATAATGAAAAATATATATTTGAATTTTTAATAATCTTTTAGTTTTTCAAAAGATTTTCTTTCTTAATATTTCCTATCCAGCTATCTCAATATTTTTACTTTTCTTCCCTCTTTGTTTCTTTCCCTAAGCTTAAAAAATACATTCAGGTCTCCTCTCAAACAGAAAGAAGAAGAAAAATCCAACAATTCCAAATGACCTATTAACAAACTATCTCATATCTTTTTTCTTCTTTTATAGTCAGATTAATAAAATATAAACTGCACTCCTCTGTTTCCGCCTCCTTCTTATATTTTAATCCACTAAAATTAGGCTCCTGTCTCTGACTATTGAGTACATTTTTGATGAAGTTCATGAATGGCCTCTTAATTAATCCCATGAATTACTTCCATCTTCACTTTATTTAGATTTGATGGCCTCTGTCAGTAATGTCCCTTCCTTCCTCTGAAATCCCTTCCTCAGTTTTTGAGTTAACAGTCTCCCACCAACCCCTTCCTACTTCTCTAATGATTCCTTCTACATCACCTTCACGGACTGATTTCTTTCAGCTGCTTAAATGATGATGGATCAAAGGATCCATCTTGGATCCACTTGGCCTATTTCACTCTCACTTTGCACAAGTCCAGGCTTGGAGTGCAGGGCTTCTGTGAGGAACCACTCACTGGGTATTGCTATCCCCTGGGCAGGTCAGAGAGAACATGTCTCAAGCTAGTCTGCTTTTCTCCTTTATCCCTGGTTTAGTTACTATCATGGGCTTATTATGTTTCTAAGATAGGAATTTGGGTGTCTGTCTTGAATTTATCCCTTTACTCATTTTACCTCTGCATTTCATCCGTGGACAAGTTCTGTGGATTCTAATCATAGCATGTGTTGTGTAAGGATCTTCCTTCTGCATTTCCACTATTGATGCTTTGGTTAAAACTTGCATTACCTCTTATTGAGTCTATTTCTCTGACCCCTGACTCCCCCTATTTCCTTGTTTCCATCCTCCCTTTGCACACTGCTGCTGATATAACTGAAAACACAGATCTGATCTCATGGCTGCCATTATTGAATATTTACAATGGCTCCCCTTGTCCACAGAACATCCCACTCAACATTCTTGCTTTTTATTTTGCCATGCCTTTCCTCTTCACATACCTATAACTGGTGGTAAGCTTAGCTGATTACAGCTACTGTAATGTACCATGATGTCTCATACTTCTGTGCATTTGTCCACTGGACCAAGAATGGCTACTCTTTCTACCTACTTAGTTTCCTGGCATCTTTTGAACAGGTTTTCAAAGGATCTATTGGTAAAAATTATGTGATTGCTTTGTGTATCCCTGATATCCTAAGATTAACTCCAGAATCTAAATTCCCAAAGAAGCAAATATCACCATCCAAGTGCACCAGTTTGCATTTTACACAATCTGCTTCCAAGGCAACTAACTGCTTAAGATGGCAAATCTCATCTCTGCGCTGTGGTTGGACATCTTTGTTCATTTATATGCTAATTCAAATGGAAAGCAATATGTTGTAACGATGACGGTTATTCCAGAAGACTGTGCGTCTAATACCTTTTTAACACATAATTTAATATTGTAATTCAGGGATCAGCAGTAAAACTTGATTCCTTCTGTTGTTTTGCAAATCTGTTGATTATTTCCTTAAGGAAACAGTGTTAAACATTGGCTTCTCAGTTGAAGGGGCAGCAAGGTCTTAAAATCTGTTCTGGCTCATTGGGCTTCTTAGTTACACACACAAATGTTGGAGAATGTTAAATGACTATGTAAAACAACAACAACAAAAAATGAATGATGGGATATAAAGTGGAATTCTGCCCACTCACCGTAGAGCAAAGTATTCATAAGTGAAAGAATCTCTCTTTAATTATAAGGTTCACTAAAAGAGTGATTATTTTGGCTCTAGAGAATGTTTTAATAACAATCCTTAATCAAAGTGGTTAATTAGTAATTCTTTATAGCATTAATGGACTGACATTTTTATTAAATTACTTTATAAACGTGAAATTGATTTTAAAACCCTGCCTATGAAGATAGTGAATTTCATTATTCCCATTTACTAAATAGGGACTAGGTTTTAAAAATTTCAAGTCTCTAGAAACACTAGTTGCTTATATGTGGATGAAGGACAAAGATTCCCTTACGTTTTGACTCAATCGGTGTTTCATAGAGTAAAACTAAACAAATGTGCCTCTGCATTTCAGCATTTGGTTACTTTCATATTTTCTAAAATTGCAGATAGTTTCAGTGGCAGCTTTTTAAATTTATTTATTTATTTTTCAATGAACATGTAAATTTATTTTAAATAACTTTGGTACATGATACAGATGGATTTTGCAATTTTTAATAAACTAAAATAGAATTTCTAAATGCAGTAGTGTCTACCTGTGCAACAAATATCTGTAAGGTAAAATAAAGTATTTGATAGAAGTACATCTGCAAGAACAAATCAGATGAAAAATCTGAAAATGTTTCCTTATCCCTTCTGTATTAACAAAAAATAAAATTATTAATGGCTCAAGATACTATATTGCTAAAGAAAAGGGAGAAAAAATCTGCAAAGGCTGTATGTAGCAAGACCACACATGAGTTCTTGCAATAGAACTCAAAGCTTTGTGTGAAAACACAAAAATGTATGGAAGTAAACCTACTTTTTCCCAAAAACCTTTGAAGCTAGAGATTTTAAACAATTAAGGCACTTGAAAACAAAACGTCCAAGTAAAACAAACTTGAGCTGTGCCAGTAAGTTACAAAGAAACAGTAAATCTTCATTTTAAGAATCTGAAATGCAAAGGGGTTCAGTTTATGAAATGATCCAAATGTCATTTCCTGTTATAAAATATTAAAAACCAAGTACTAAACTCAGCCACTATATGCTAAAGAAACTAAAATTTAAAAAACTTGAATGACCTAGAAAAGCTGAAGCCCATTTTAAACTATTTATAGCCTCTGAACTAGTCCAGTGTGTTAAAAGCAAAGGAGAAGTAACCCTATTAAAGTGAAAAAAGAGAAAAACTAGTGCTTTCCAAGAAATCTATGTAAACAAAAGTGTGTATGTATAACCAATTAGATTGGTTATATCTGTTGTTTGAAAACTTAAAATGATGGGCTTATTTAAAGTGTTAGTAAATGAATCTAAAACAACTTATTTCCTTCTTGCCTCATGAAAGAAATTAATTCCCAAGAAAGCTTGATAGAAATCCTTTTAAGGTATAATAGTGTTAGGATACTTTTTTGATGTATTAATACAAAGGAAAATATAATTAAATCAATTTTACCTCTATACTTTTCAACAGCCATAAGAAAAATATTGGGAGGTTCAATATATGAAGGCTTTCAACTTTGTATAATATCCTTTAGCATAAGTTTCTCAGCTCTGAAATAAAGTAGATAAATTTTCAATTAAATATTAATAGCATGATATCTAAAAGCAGGTTTACTACTGCTCTTGTCAACAATACATCCTCAGACCAATCTTCACCTTCCTTAATGTAAAAGAATAAATCACAAACATTAAGCTACAACTTACTTTCAGTCTGTCTTTTAAGGCACTGGTTTTTATTTTCTCAATGATATAAGGTACTTTATAAGTATGAACAATACATGGTATATATTAATGGTTAGTATCCTTTCCATTCATTTCTTTAGATCTGTAATGTAATTCATGGCATCTTATTTCTAATGCAGAAAAAATAACTTATTAAGCACAGCATTTTACTCTAAAGATACAGTTTAATACTATTAAATTTATAAATTTATTCCAATTTTAAAATTATGGACAAAAACCGACCTGATTCATCATACTCATTTGGCACACTCTTCTCAATTCTGTTCCCTAAATTACATCTTAAGTTAAGATGGAAATAACAGAAAGTTACATTTGGCATGTCAAGAATAAAAACATAATCCCACAGTAGCAGCCATTGAAAATAAAGAAGATAGCTACAGGATTCATATACAATATTTTAAGTATTCCTGTTGAACAAAAGGATCTAACTGATTTTTCTTCAAGAACAATGCTCCTTAGTATCCTGCATGCCTGGAAAATGTAAAGATTCTGGAATAGCATCTTCCATGTGAGACATCTAGAAAGTATTTTTGTTTCAGTGGGTTACATAAATGAATCCCCAGTTCTTGTTAATTTAGTGGATCTGTTTACCAAGTACAGTAATTTTGTTCTTTAGATTTGCAGAATTTATAAAGAAAGAAATTTGCAGCCCGCACACCCATGGCAAGGACAATTCCTCCATTGACACTAACTGCAACAAAAGTCAACTTCTGCACAGGTTGTAAGGTTGGAGTCAAAGTGGTATTTATTGTACCTGATGTAGTAACTGTGGTGGAAATTGTACAGTAGGAAGGCAGAGTTGTGGCTTTCGCTGTAGAATTGGTTGGTGCCAGAGTGGTAGTGAGCACAGAACAGTAGTCTGCTCTGTTCACCACAGGACAATCACGATTTTTCCTGTGGTGAACAGGATTTGTACTATTGCTTTGTATGATTTGTACTGTTGATTTATGTGAACAGTAGCTCTCATCTTTGCACTCTATAGCAACACAGGTAGTACTAACAGTACTAGCATTAAAACAGGAAACATAGATATTGTGGCCTTCACAGGTTTCTGGTGCTGGAGTGGTGACTGGCTGGAGGGACATCACTGGCGTCGGGGTTATCTTGGTGGTGGGCTCTCAAGTCTTCCTATTCTGGGTCAGGGTCGTGTTCTGACCCATGGAGAGCAAGAAGAGGACAGCCAGGCAGGTGGTGGCCCAAAGCAGTGGTGGGAGAGCCCCGACATTGCTGTGTCCTCAGTGCTGTTATCCGGGCAAAAGCTGTGGCACACAAAGCTCTGTCAATCCCTCTGTCTTGTGGCGGCATTCTAACTTGAAATGATTTCCTGTCCTCCGGTGCACGTTCAGCGTCAACATTATTGCAAAGATAATCTTTGAGAGGGGCTGGATGGTAATAATCCATATTGACCAGCCATAGCGCAATGATAGGACCACTTAGCCATCTCATTCACGAGTCACCTATCTTCTACTACCTTGCTCTACAGTCATTAAGTATAATTTGTCTCCGTAATGTAAGTGTAAATTCCTAAAAGACAAGGCTTTTGTATCATATATCTTGATGCTCCCAAAGCAATGGGCATAAAACCCTGCACATAGCATGCACAGACTAAATGTTTATTTATTGCCTGACATACAGAAATAATTAGAGTAATATGGTTTTGTTTTGATAGAGCTGAACTTTAATCTAATTATTTAAGAGGAAAGAGATGTTTAAAATGGTTGGGAGATGGAAAGAGAAAATTTGAAAGCAAGGCTACAATCCAGTGTGCAGCACATACAATCAGATTGCTTTGCAAGAACAAAACTAGTGCATATGCTTTGATAGTCAAAGGGTATAAGACAAAGTCACAGAGTATAAGAAACTCCTAAGTGTAAACTTTTAACAAACCTTTGAAATTCTATATAGTAATTTTAAGAAGTACTGGACAAGAAGAATCAACTGAAATACATGATTCTTTGGATATGGAGTAAAATGAAAAGACTCAAAAATCACATCTACCTTTCAGTCCTAAAAGCCTAAGACTCTGGGCCTATCAGGAATCAGACAACTGAGACCATCCTAATCTGGTATTCAGAGGTGCGCTTGTTGTCTGGCATATTGCTGAACACAGGGCATCGCAGAGAATTAGAGGGATTAATAAACCTATTCCATATTTGAGAATCCTGATGTATTGATCAGTTATGTAAGTATCAGTCATTACAAACCTCAGGAGCACGCAACAAGAAGCATTTCTGAAACAGCTCTGCTTTCCTTAAGCTTCTCAAGGTCTTTCTGCAATCTGTGTGTGCACTGTAACGTCATTCTATTTCATTGATTTTAGAGAAGCAGAAAGACCCTCTATTTTCAGGCATTTTTCTTCTCCTCTTCTCCTTCCATCTTTCTCTTGTGCATGCTCTTACTCCTTGCTCCTGTTCTCTCCAAAACCTGTTCTCTTCAATACCATCTTTGCTTTGAACATCAAACCATGCAAATATATATATTGGAAGTCACTTGCCCAACACATCTGTTTTTTGGTTAGATTCATGAAAGTTTATCAAGGGGTTTGTTATTTAACCAAGACGCCTAAAAAGAAAAATATTTGCCTCCTTTGCTTAATGTTTTCTCCTGATTTATTGCACATGATGGTGGACAGAAAGTTATTGTTATGCCTTATTTCTTAAAGCAACTATATAACAAAGATTTTATTAGGATTTGGAATTTAGCCAACTATTTTCCCCAATGTATTTTGCTATCCTGACAGTGATGCCTACTAAGAGGGATTGTTGGGGAGAGAGGAATGGTAAATGAGTCCAATAAGCAATAAACAACATATTTCTTAACTAATGATCAGATCTAGATGAACCTGTTTTAGTGGGAATTTTAACTCTCTATTAATGTATTTCAACTTTTAAGTAATTTATGGAAATGAGATATTTATGCAATAAGTAACACAAATGAACATCATTTTTAAATTAAATAAAATAGAATCTATCAAAAAATAATCCTCAGATATCAACAAAATATATTTTATTATATTACACATCCAGATTTTTGAAAACAATAAAATATCTGATGTAAGTGTAATTTATCATTTATAAATATAATTTGATCTGAAAAGAAACTATGTTCCTTAATTTTTTCTAGAACTATAATCATTATTAAATTCATATAAAATAATAAATAGAGGATATAAAACAAGGTTAGCAGCATTTTAATCTAATAATTCAGTGAGGCTGTGGAGAATATAAAATCTTATGTATCTGGCAAAGTTATTTAACTTGATGTGTCTTTTTTTTTCCTATTTACATGTTGAGTTACTACTATTGACATCTTCACAAGGTTATTGAAAGACATGAGTAATATAAAAATTGTAAAGTAGTTTAGAATTACAAAGTGCTATATAAATGCTTAAAGATTGCATTACTTCTGGAAAGAAAGCCCCAATTTCTCTTTATTTCATCAATAAAAAATGAAGCACTCTAATATAACATGAGTGTTATGAGAAAGAAATCAAATCCAAATTTTCTACATAATGAAGAAATAGTTGATTTAAAATGAATGGTGACATGAAATTTACATATTTCAGCACTTACATGACCTTTTCATATTATCTAAAATCTTTGCCTACAATAAATGGCTACTTAGTCATCTAGAAAATCAAATTTAGTTGGACCAAATACTTTGTAATAAAACTGTCCCATAAACTAAACTGTCTTCTGAAGAAACTATTCACGAAAAGAAATATAGGTATCAGTTGAAATATTGTCCTTGAGGGAATAATTTTAACTTAGAGAATTATTTTGTTGATTTTTGCAAAAACTCTTCAGTCAGTTGACCCAGTGTGCGACCCTAGCTGAGTCCTTGAACGCCAAGTCTTAGCTTCCACAACCATAAAAGCAAGGAGGATCATAATATGTGCCTTAAATCTCAAAGGTAATTGTAAGGTGAGCAGATATATTAATGCTTAGTAATCATATTTCTTGCATGTTTAGTTTACATATAAGGAATAAGGATGCTGAAAAACTATGGTTCTTGCTTTTTTAATTTTTTTGACTTCGACTACCTTAGGAAGAGCAAAATATGCAGTTGCGCATCTACCTTATTTGCTCCCTCTTTCCAGGGGCAAAAATTCAATAATGGCAGCATTTAATAAAGTAATACATTTGAATTATTCTTTATTTATTTGAAGAGAAAAAAACAAAAAGAATTAACTTGTTGACAGAAATTTGTGTAATAAAACATTATAACCCAGTGAGATTATTATGGTTTCATTGGTGGTATGTTGCAAATTGTGTAAACATTACACTTAGTTTTCAACTAATTTGCAGAGAGGTTTAATCACATTCATTGGCATCCCCAAGTCCTGTTTATTCTGCCACCCTTAGCCACACATGTAAGTGCCAGACATGGATCTTTATTAACTGACTAAGGTAAATGTAAATTTTTGGTATATATCTCAGTAGCCAATATACAATTGACATATGTTTCCTGAGTAAGTCTCATCTAAAAATGTTAATCCAATATAATCAAACAATATAGGAGGATATAAAACAAAGAGAAGAATAATCTTGGGACTGTGGATGTAAAAGAAAGCACTGTTAAGCTTGGTGTATGTATGCATGCTTGTGCATGTATGTGGGAAATACATAATAAATAAAATACCATATTATTTTGTTTGTACAAAAGTTGGGCTGTTTTATAGATGTTGCTCTGATACTTTTTTCATTTAACTGCTCATAAACCATCTGTTTATCTATCTCTATATCTATTTATTGTCTATCTATCTACATATTTATCTCCATGATCATCTCTCACAATTATCCTTCCCATCCAAACTTCTGCAGTGGGGTGTAATATGAAACGGAAGAGCAGGGAATCCAGAAATGTCAATATTCAAAGTCCAGGACAAGAAATGGGTATCAGGAAAGTTTGCTGGCAGACAGCAAAACCCTAACCAGCAAGCTCAATATTGTGGTCCACTGAAGAGAGTATGGTAAGAATCATAGTAGTCCAGTGGTAGAGGACCTGGAGTTTTTGTTTCCTAAACACAAAAAGTTGGGTAGAAACCCAATTATCAAAACTCAAGTCTGAGGTTGTAAACAAAGCAGAGCAGGGAAGAAAGACATTGGGATTCCGGAACAAGGAAGAACTCTAACAAAGAAAATTTGTACCATTCTTTTTCCTCAAATATATCAAGCTTTTCCTCATTCAAAGATTTCAAACATGCTTTTTCCTCTGTCTGAATATAATTCTTCTGCCATTTTTTGGTTGACTTTCTCATTCATTCATTAGATACTTTCTTCAGGGGAGGGTTTCAGGACTCCATAAGCTATTAGGTTTCCCTATCATGCTCTATTATTAGTTAACTTTGACATACAGCAAAACATACCAAATTTAGTGGCTTAAATAAAAACTATTTATTTCACTCACAATTCTATGAGTCAGTATTTTGGGCTGGATTCAGCTGCACGGTCCTTCTGCTGGTCTCAACAGAGCTCACTCACATTTCTGTGCTCAGACACAGTTTCTCAGATTAGTTGGTGGTTGGCTTGGACCTGTCTGATCCTGAATGGCCTCATTCACATATTTAGGGATTGGCTGTTGGAAAATAGGACATTTTAATTCTCTTCTATGGTTTTTCATTTTCTAGCAGGTGACGTGATGACGTCATGTTAATTTCAAATTCAAAGATGGCAAAAGAGCAAACCTCAATGTGCAAATACTTCTTTAACTATTTGCTTGCATCATTTTTACTAAAGTCCTATTGGCCAAAGTAAGGCAAATGATCCAGCTAGGTGAAAATTAGACTTCATCTCTTGACGGGAGGATCTGAAACATCATATTACAGAGCGTGAATACAGAAAGAGGAAGTACTTGTGACTGCTTTTATAATCTATTAAACACACTCTCAGACTATCCAAAAATTTGTCTTCACAGCACTAATATTTATACTTATGTATTTATTTGCCCAATTATTTCTTAACTCATCTGTTGCCACTACTAGACTATAAAGCTACATATATTATATGGATAAAGACCGTGTCTATTTTTCCAGCATTGTAATTTAAGTGCTAAGCCCGGGTTCTGGCTGATAGTAGGTCCTTTGTAATTAGTAATAGAATATATGCATGAGTGAATCAGAACTGGGGCATAAAATTAGGGTTTGAATTACAGCATTGGTAACCCAGCAATGAGTTTCAGAGTGCTGCATCAGAGATGCATACACGTTTCTTTCTTATGGTTACTTAGTTTATATAGGAGAAAAATTAATTAATTCTTGCTTAATCCATTTATGTTTTGGTTGCAATAGAATATGAGTCCTAATTGATTGGTACAGAAAATATGTAACAGTGGTTACAAATAGATCTATAAAAATTATGATGACAAACTTCATTTTGGTGATATGACTATTTAGGCTTTAAAACAATTGTATAGGTTAGAAATAATCTTACAGATATAGCAGCAATAAAGTTAGATTTTTTTTTCCTAAAGTAGTTGTTATCCTTGCTTTTAAAAATACATAATTAATCTTTCTTAATTCTTTATCATCGGATTGAGGAATGAAGTTTCTGCTGCATTAGAATAGTAGGCTTCATTTATTAGCTTACTGAGATTTTCTGATATGAAACTTCAAATCAGTTGAGTTTCAATAACCAGATTTTTATAACGGTGATTTGTTTCTCACCTCAGCATATTTTTAATAAGAAATTGATATGTGGATGTCTCCATGATATTGGTTCAGTGTCTTTTAAAAACTATTGCTATTTCATTGATCCACTCATGTATTGATGGGCACTTGTGTTGTTTCCACATCTTTGCGATTGTGAATTGTGCTGCTATAAACATTCAAGTGCAAGTTTCTTTTTTTTTTTAATAAAATGTCTTTTTCAGAATAACACTAGATTCTTCTATGGCCTACCCAGACAGAGCATCTACTCAGATGAGTGGCTGGCTTGCATACGCTAACGCTCTGTGGGCTCAGTTGTTCCTGAGGACAACTGGCATCCACATCACTTGCTTCTCTTTAACTAACATGAAAATGGAAATCAGTTTAAAATATCATTTTTTAGCAGTCTTTCCTGTTGCCTTATCTGAAATACATTTTCATAATTTGAAGATGAAAAACTGCAAGATGTCAATATTTTCACTGGAGGCCTAATAGCTCTAAAATGTAGTTAGCTTTTGATAGTCTTAGTAAAAGTATGTATGTTTTAAAATTCTCTTGAGTGCTTGAGATCTTAGATTCCTCTGTTCAGTTTTATTTTAAGAATCAAGTACTTTCCATAGACTAAATTGCTCTACTTACAGTTTTACAATTATTTATAAATATAAACTTGCAGTTTTATAAATATTTCATACCTCTATTTGGATATAAATATGACTAATTCAATTTTGTAAGCATTAAAAATGTTTTGAAAGGTCAAACTGAATTTTAAAGTTTTTCAAAACAAAGTAACATCAAAATATACATTTCTGTCTTTATCTATTCAATTAATATGTTCTCTAGATGGCACTAACTTCTAATTTGCAGAATTATTGAAGGCAAAGAAAAGGGATATAAATTTAATTTTATACAGGATTTTTTAATACAATTTACATTGAATGGGGATTATATCAACCAAGAACAATAAAGATAAAAGTTTGAAATTTATATTGCTCTGGCTTTTCAATAAATCAGAAAACGTGCTGATACAACACAATATGGATGAACTCTCAACACTCCAGGATGTTAATAATAGTAATAGGGTCTTTAGACAATCACCCAGTATCCAGTCTCTTTACTCTGGATTTCATAAATATTTACTTGTTCACAATTCTTCCAGATTCCTTGAATAAGGAGGATATATTTTTTTAAAAATCTAATAATGAAGGTGGGCTTAATCTCATCTTGGAACAAAGGAGAACAGACAAAGAGAAGATCTCGCAAGGAAGAGAATAGGCCCGGCATTTGAGGAAAGGACAGTAACATTAACTATTCTAGTTAAGATAAATGGATTAGGGTATTTCAATGTTTTTGCTGCGGATAAGAAAGTCAGGAAGTAGTTAGCTGTGCTGCATACAGGAGGGGAGAAGATGGGAGATAGAGAAGGTATATCTTCATTCATCAAAGAGTGGGCAAAAGCAAGCCTAGTCTGGAATCCTTGTGGGTGTGGCAAAGTGATTAAGGCCAAGAGCAGGTGGAGAGGAGATCGGATTGAGTTTAGAGAGGAAATGGGATGAGATCTTGCGTGTCTTCTATGCTAACAAGGAGTCAGTCTTCTTTGTCAGCTGGGAAGTCACTAGGGAGTACTTCCCAGTTATGCGATTTTTATCTACAATTTTAAAAGGCAAGTTCTAGCTGCTGGTATAAAAATATGTTCTTTAAAAAATAAAATTACAGGAGCATGAGTTAAAAAAAAAAACAGGATTAGAATTATACCAGTTAAACTTCGCTTCATTAATTTTTTTTAATGTTTAGGACCAATTTCACTTAAATATAGCTTACAAACTTCTATTTATTCTTATTTTAAAAAGCAACTGAGGCCGGGCGCGGTGGCTCATGCCTGTAATCCTAGCACTCTGGGAGGCCGAGGCAGGCGGATTGCTCAAGGTCAAGAGTTCGAAACCAGCCTGAGCAAGAGCAAGACCTCATCTCTACTATAAATAGAAAGAAATTAATTGGCCAACTAAAAATATATAGAAAAAAAAATTAGCTGGGCATGGTGGCACATGCCTGTAGTCCCAGCCACTTGGGAGGCTGAGGCAGAAGGATTGCTTAAGCCCAGGAGTTTGAGGTTGCTGTGAGCTAGGCTGACGCCGCGGCACTCACTCTAGCCTGGGCAAGAGAGTGAGACTCTGTCTCAAAAAAAAAAAAAAAAGCAACTAAGACTGAGGTAATTTTGAATTAGCATTTTTTTCAAATTTAAGAATTCAATATGAGAAAGAAATATAAAAATAAAATAGAAATTTAGAAATAGTCTCTGTTAATACATTATTTTAGTGTTTGAAATAATTAAAGATATAATCAATTAAAATCTTGTAATTGATTGATAGTATAAAAGCATTTTGCATTGATTGGTGAATGAAGCTGCTTCAAAGAGAAAGAATAGAAATAAAAGTAGAGGAATTAAAACTTTTTTAGAAGCTCACTATATTACTTCTTGCAGCCAGGTGATATTTTTGAGAAATTACTTTGCTGAAAGAGAAAGCAGCAAATAGAAAACAAAGTGAGATCATTTATGTCATATTCAGAGAAGAATCAGAGAGTTCAAATAATTATCTGAGAATAATGAAAAATCTATTTGGACCTGCCATAGAAAGTCTAGTCAGGTTATATTTTTTTTACTTCTAATCAGAAGATCTAAGATTTATTCACATATAATAAATTATGCAGTAGATGAAAATAATACTTTCAGCTACTAGATAAGCACAGGAAAAACTTCTTATGTACATTTTCATTCTTTGCTAGTAAACAAAAAAAAAAAAACAGAAAAAAAATAAGTTCTTGATATTCTAATTATTAACCATTCCTTTCTGGAAACAGAAAATTTTTTTTGATCAAGTGCTTTGGAATATTTTAAAAAATAGGTGCAAATTCAAACTCTTTAAAGCTGTATAGTTTTGTGCAAATTATCTAAGCCCTCTAAGCCTCAGTGTTTCCATCTATACAATGATAATAATAATGGTCATATCTACCACATATGATTATTATAATGATTAAATAAGATAATGTTTTCAAATGCTAGCATAAAGTATAAATAATAAATATTGTTTTTGTA
Source organism: Lepilemur ruficaudatus (assembly GCA_963574885.1). NCBI lineage: Eukaryota > Metazoa > Chordata > Mammalia > Primates > Lepilemuridae > Lepilemur > Lepilemur ruficaudatus. The sequence continues at coordinate 2,979 of CAUYRT010016414.1, read as the reverse complement.
GTTGTTTTGTTTATTATAAATATTGAAAGAAGAACATCAGAACAAAATGATAATCTAAAAATTATGTCACACTTCTGGTTCTGTAAAGTTTTATTTAGGTTTTTGTAAAGGTCTAAGCATTTCATTTTATATCCTCTAACTTTAAAAGATTTTTAAGCAGAATTCTATGTTCTTGCCACAAAAAAATCCACATATTTTAAGACACTATGATTCAATATTGTCATAAAATCAAAATATTATATTACTTATTTAGATATTAAAACAGTGGCAGGAATTGCTTATCTGTATATTTGCTTCTTCTGTGTTTGATTAGGTTAAGAATATCACTGAAACTCTACAACAATAAAACTTATGGAAAACAGTAGTTCTTCACATCTGTCATTTTCATTATATTAAAAAGGGAAGCGTGTTAGGGCCAACAGGTGATACAATTTCTTCCATTTTTTGTCCTTTCCACTTTTGTCCTCTTTCTCTGGAGAAAGAACCATATGTAGGCACTATGGTCCTTCAATTATAGCACAAATATACAATCTAGGCTCACATGTTATACCCAGTGGTCTTGTCTCTCTAGTCTTAATCTAAAAATCTTCAGTCTTTCCTTGAGTTTCATGCTCTTAACATATTTTAAGATTACAGAGCAGTAATATTATAGAATGTCAATCATTAGACACAGGTTATACATGGACTACTACAAAAATGATGCTTCTTACTGCATCTTAACAGGTGGCACCGAATATTGACTTGTCCTGTTATTGGTAATATTAAATTTTATAATTTGATTATGTTGATGCCTGAACATTTCCTTTGTTATAAGGTTATATTTTTTCCTTTGTAATTAAGAAATAATTTGGATAGAGATGCTTTGTGATTGTATAAATATTATTTTTCATTCTGTTTTAGCACCCATTAGTGTTTTTTGCCTGAATTAATTATTGTTACGAAGATCGCCAAAAGGTTTTTCCTGATTACATCATTCTTTCCACATGTATTTTGCTAAAAAGTGAAAAGAACTTTACTTCATCTCCCTTTTCTTATTTATATATTTATGTATACCAGCATGAACTTATAATTATTTATTTTTCTCAATAGGTTGTGGTCTTTTTTTATCATTATTCATTCTGATGTTAAAATTGTCTCAAATTTGGCCAGTGAGAAGCCCTTCAGGGTAGATTGTCTTCTGTGTTTTTGTGGCATTTATCATTCATTGAGCACTTCCTTATCTTAATCATAACAAAATTGTTCAGGCTTATCCTACATTTTTTCTACCCCAGCCCTGGAATTAGCCAGTTTTCCAAGGAACCCTGATTCTTTTTGAGGAGAGTATATTCAGAAAATAATATCTGGGCACTAGATGTGCTCATCACTGTAAAGGTCTTACTGCTCTCATGCTAGCATGCTCATTTGTACCTACTTATTTCTATATCTATCTGTATGTATATTATAAAACATGGCTTCATACTAGTACTTCCAATTCTAGTCCAATACCACAAAATTCATTCCTGATTTCTCCCTTTTTTATATTTGTACCTCCCTTCTCCATCAATAAGAAGCCTGGATTCCATTATCCTCAATATATTTAATTATGTGCTCAGTCTCCTGAATTTGGCCAATCTCCTGACCATGTCAGACTGCCCTTTCCACACGGCTTAAGAAGCCATTCTCTGTGGGCCACCACTGCTGGCTGCTCCTGTACTGCCTTGTTTGCCACTCTGAAGCCATCCTCATGTCGACTAATTACACAGGCTGTCTCTGGGGCTCTCGTACCCCTGCTCTAAAGCTTTTACTGCCTGGATCAGGCCTGCTCAATGACTCTTAGATTGAATTGGGAAGGAAAGGAGGGAGGGAGGAAGGAGGAAAAAAGGAAGGAAGATAGGAAGTAACAAAGAAAAGAAGAAAATGACAGAGAGAAAAGGAAAGGGCAACATGTTATAATTATAGGTTAGTTTATCAATTATAAAGAAACAGGCATAAAAATCAAAGAAAATATAAGCATTATTTATTTTATAACTTATTTACGATAGTTAAAATCATTTAAATTTTCTTTAAATGTACAACTCAGTAGTATTAGCACATTAAAAGTAAAATTTGTTTTATTTATGTTTAACTATAATCTGCAGATGGTCAAAAATATCCATTTTATTTTTAGTCAATAAAAGTTACACCTTTTATAGTGGTAGTAAATTAAGAAATGATAATGGAAGTGATTCATTTCTTTAAGAAATGAGAAACAAGGCCTGGCACGGTTGCTCACACTTGTAATTCTAGCACTCTGGGAGGCTGAGGTGGGCAGATTGCTCAAGGTCAGGAGTTCAAGACCAGCCTGAGCAAAAGCGAGACCCCATATCTACTAAAAATACAAAGAAATTAATTGGCCAACTAAAAATATACAGAAAAAATTAGCTGGGCATGGTGACGTAGTCCCAGCTACTCGGGTGGCTTGAGGATTCCTTGAGGAGGATTGCTTGAGCCCAGGAGCTTGAGGTTGCTGTGAGCTAGGCTGACACCACAGCACTCTAGCCTGGGTAACAGAGTGAGATTCTGTCTCAAAAAAAAAAAAAAGAAAGAAATGAGAAACAAAATGTTGGTACTCATTTTACTTAACAGCTTGATCCCTCATATATTGAGCTGGGTTTTGTAGCCATAACTGATGGGGAACTGATAAAATCACAGTGTGTTATTCCTATAGATACCCTGGGTAGTGAAGGATTGAAACCATCAACACGTAAGTGACATTTACAACTACATCAAATATAGCTTCTCTGAATATATCTTTGGTTGGCATTCTCTTGTTTTGAAAATGTTGTCCTGCTCTGACTTGGTTTTGTATGCTGATTTATATTTAGAAGAGAAACCAAGCTGAACTTATGCTAGCCCAACTCCACTTGCTCTGGAATGTTCTCCAAATTTAACCGTGCTGTGGCCATGATCTCACGCCTCATCTTACCTGTGTAATTTACACTGTCAGGGCTCTGAATATCA
>CAUYRT010016412.1:0-45202 GCA_963574885.1 Lepilemur ruficaudatus | reverse complement strand
GGCCTCAAGACACCTTGTGACTTGCAAACAAGCCAGGGTGCCTTGACCCGCAAACGGGAAAGGGCAAAGGAGGAGACGCACTCGTTAACTCCCTGAGGCAGAGCGGTGAGAACCAGTCCATGTTGAGACGAAAACATTCTGGGAACAGAAAATACTGGTGGGAAAAGCTGGGGTAGACTGGGACAGATGCCAAAAAAACAGTGTTAAAAATAAAGCCGCTGCAAGCAGGAGATGCTGCAGTCTTGTATTGTCTCTGTGTGTCTGTCATTTGTTGTTTGTCTTCTGTGTTCACTTCTCCTCCCCAAGTGGAGCCACAACAGATGGGGTCTCACTCTTGCTCAGGCTGGTTTCGAACTCCTGACCCTGAGCGATCCGCCCACCTTGGCCTTCCAGAGTGCTAGGATTACAGGCATGAGCCACCGCACCCAGCCATAGTGGGGTTTCTTAAATGGATAAGGAGATAGTGTCACAGAAAGATAATTTAGATCCCATAACTCAGCCACTAGGCAGCGAAGTACTAGGTAGTGAAGCTGGGTTTCAAAGCCAGAGAGCTTGACTTCCGAGGAGAGCACTGAGGGGGAAAAATTACACACACACGCATATGTGTGTGTGTGTATATATATATACATATTCATAGGACCTCTGAAAAAATGTATTCCTACCTATGAGCTATTATTGTGGTTGGAATACAGTGTGTGAGGCCACATGCTTTCCTCTTCCCCTGAACTTCCACTCCATGACTCTGGTAGTCAACTTTTCACAAGGACCGACATTAAACATTATACCTTCCTCACGCATTGCTCTTTCTACCACCACTTCCTTCTTCAATTGGGCTTCTTGGGTTAGTGATCATAACTTAAACTTCTTTAAGTACACCTCCCCATCAGGGCCTTGCTCTTAGTCAACCAAAAAGAAAATGCTGTTAATCAGGTAAAAGCAACCAGAATTTGTATTACATTCAAAAGGCCTAACATCCTGCTTTCCTAGTGATAGAATCTGCTCCTTAGTAACCTGAAAGTGGTGGTATTGGAGGGAGTAGGGACCATATAGGCTGGGATTCGTGGCTAGAGACAGACTTCCCAAATACCATCTGTTTCTCAGCTAGTGGAGTGTGTTACACCCTTCTCTCTTGCCTCCTTAGGCTCTTCACATTGTTGCTTTGAGGATTTAGAATCAGAAAAACAAAATCTATATTTCCTTTGAGAAACAATGTAGACTATAGGGCATCAATATCTTGGTCTAAGTCCTATGAGTTGAGGAATATGTTTCATTGCTAAACACCAGGAATTTAAGATCTATTACAGTATTGAATACTATATCAGGGATGCAAGTATATATCTATACCTAATACAGATCCAGCAGCAGGTTTACTTCAAAAAAATAAAAGCAGATAATATTTCTATGCCTCTATTTTTCATTAGGTAATATGCTTTGGAATAATTTGAGCTTAGTTAGTGTCACAAAGTTGATACTATTTATTTTCCCAAAGTTACTTTAAAAAAAAATCCTATTTCTGCAGAGGTCCACCAGCATTGCCATCTTGCGTTGGAACCTGTGGTCAAGCAATTAGTACCAGCACCAGTGGGTGTCCTTGTCTTAATGACCCAAAAGCCCAGATAACTTCTTTAGTGAGGATGCTCTAACAGAATCCTGCTCTGGGATAGGAACTTCACAACTAAACCTGAGAATTTTCAGGAAAGAGAATAGCCAAAGCAGAGAGAAAATGAAGCAGGTATGCACTGTAGTTAAAAACACAGGAATTGAACACACATGGGTTTGAGTCCTAATCCTCTGTACTAGCTGTGCAAATTGGGTTGAATTAATCTCCTGAGGCTCATTTTCTTCCTCTGTAAAACAGGAAGGATATAATACTGATATCTGTTAGAATGGACTTTAGATTAATGTATGTAGTGCCTGGTACACAGTTAGGCATTTTGCAAATGACTTTCCCTTACATGAGAAACACAAGGCAGAAGCATTAACACAACATATGAATAAACATGGGAGTTTGATCCCAGAGAAACCAGGAGACCCAAGGGAAGTCTGTTCTTACTGGAGATGCTTTTCTCCCAGCTTATTTTATCTCTGTCTTGCTCTTCTGTCTCCTCAGCTACAGTGGCATTTCTGAAATCTTCACATGCTGGTTCCCTACTGCCCCTCTCTCAGCTCTCTGTCAGCACCATCATGTCCACTAGCTCTGGGCAGCTCTTGGTTCCAACACAGAAGTTATGACAATTCCAGCCATGGGGTCTTTGCACTATGATTGATCAGAGGGATCAGCTGGACACCTCTCTCACTTTGATGAATGAGACCAGCACATTGCCTGAAATATTTGTAGGAGCTAGAGCCTTCCAGGTCTGCTTTTAAGAAAGCAGAGTATTTCCACCACTATCAGTGGCCCCTGCATGAACAAAGAGCCTTACCTGCTAGCAGCACAGGCTGAATGAATGAGCTACAAGCTGGTGTTGGGCTGGGAATAAAATTTTTCCTCAATCTTTATAATGTTATTGGAGGAACAGTCTCCTGGAGCAAAAGACAGATTAACAAGAGAAAAACAAGCAGGTTTATTAACGTGTACAATAGAAATTGTGGGGAAGAAATATCAGTGAAAGTTATCTCAAAGCAGTGGCTGAAAGCTTCGGCTTATATAGGACCTTCAGTAAAGAACAATATATTTCAGAGAAGTAACAGGACAAAGGAAAGCAATTTAGGGCTTCCAGAGGAGGAAAACTATGGAAAGGTAAATTTATGGGAATAAACTAATGGAGTAAGGCCTGTTTGCAGATCCCTCTCGTGCTGTCTCTGGGCTAATAAGAGCTGTCTGCAGTAAAGGAGAATTTATATCCCATCTTTAGGCAGAAAAGAAGGAGGATAGAGAGTGATTTTCCTCCATTTGCTGCTTCTTAACTGCCGTTAGCTCAAAAATAATTATGTCAAAGAGGCATGTTTTGGGGTGACACATTCTGATTTCCTTCACTGGGACTCGAGCCCCTAAGCCTGGTGCTATGGGGCTGAATACGGTCATATGAAACTGGTGAGATAAGATTATTCAAGGGGATGGAAGGAGATCTCAAATTTTACTGCCAAACAGAATGCTTTTCAGCCTAATGATTTTTGTTTCAAACTCTGCCTTGGCCATTTGCATTAGATTATACATTTTTTCTGTGATGATCTCTACCTACACCAATTCCAATACAATATGCTGTGGTTTGTGTGAGTTTTCCTTGTTCGATGCTATACTGCATGCTAACTTCCTGCCCCAAATAGCTTTTGGATGAGTCAAGTGTGTAAAATCTATTAGTGCAATCCATTAGGAGTAAAAGCCCACAGCAGGTATTCAGCAAAGTTACTTTAAGCCCAAAGTATTTAACTTAGTCACACTTACCTGGCCATCACACCATGGAAAAGAGGAGGGGGTAAGGAGGAGGCAGAGTTCCCATTTCTGTAAAAGAACGGTAATGGTAGACATTCAGATAAAAAGTCATAACTCTGGCACAGAAGCATGGTGGATATTAGAAAGCATTTTTGAAAGGAAAACCAATTTTATTTGTTTTACATAATAATGAATTCAGAGAAGTTTTCAAAACAGAAAAATTGGTTGATTAATCAAGGCTGGGTTCCGAATCTTTTGAAAGGCTGAGTATCCACAAACTGGAAGCCAACTCTAAATTCTTTCCAAAGAATGTCTCAATATGTCAATTTTCTTCCATTTTGGAAGAAAATAAAACAAAACAGCTAAAGTTTTCTCAGAGCAAATGCAAAGTATTATCTCTTTTCTGCAAAGTAATAGGCCGGCATTACATATTTTCCTTTACAAAAAGTATATTTCAAAAAAACACAACCATTTTCTTCCTGTATTATAAGGAAAATTGTGTTTTTCCTCACAATTGAGCAGCACTCTAACAACAAAAAAAGCCATCCTCTGAGATTAAAGATTGTTCCAGACATCTAATTTCTCAAGATATAGATTTCCTACAGCCAAACATTTGATGAACTCCGGGATCATGAAGAAAGTTTTCAAAAGCCCCAGTCTGTAGTTGAGTTGACTTGCCCAGCATGACATATTGGGATGATCCAATCATTTAAAAATAACAAATGCTCTCTTAAAGAAAAGATAACCTTTGATGTCATTAGAGACCCCAGTGTTGCTCTGATTGCTATATTCTTTTCTTTTATTCTTATCTGTAATCTGATGACCAGCAGGGAGTCAGGAGAACAATGACATCTCAGACACTGTATATCAACGAAGGAATCAGCTGTACAACAATGATAACTCAGTCGGTGGCTTTGAAAGTTTATACCATGAGCCAGCATAAAATGCAATCATCTCAGGAGTCAGAGCATATTATGGAATAGAAAGCCTTGCTTTAGTACTTGAGAGAATCAGCAGGAAAATATTTTATCGACTTTGGCGATGGTAGAATAGACAAAAATCTTCAGCCACTTCAAAAATGGTTTTAATAAACAATTCAGGAAAAATGATGGCCTTACATAAGATTGAGCTTAGTCTTGAAGGGCAGCATCGTGAAATTTAGAAAAGAACAGCAGGAATGTTCCTCTGATACCATTTACGCATCTAGTACAAGACCTGACCAGCCCCATGGGACTGTGAAACATCATTGCAAGAGAAACACCTTCTCTTAAAGCCCAAAAGGAGGTTTTAAAAATATGCATATATTTTTTCTATCATTGGCAATATGTTAAGGCCAGTTCTTTGTTATTGGGATAACCCCTTCAAAAGAACACTGTAGCAATCTGAAGTTATAGAACTAAGCTTGTTGGAGTTCACTGAGATTATCATTGATCTTTTGACATTAGCTGGCCCACTGATGAGAGCAAAGCATGCTCAATACCCTAGGTTCAAAGTACAGAGGCAGAAATTTGGTTACATTTCCTGACTCTTCTAAGCCCCAGTTTTCCCTTCTGCTATGCAAAAAGGTCCAGTATCACAGCACATTCTTGCCTGTGAAGCTGTGATGTTCTTCTTTTCCCTCAGTAAAATCTGGGAACTGAGATGTGTTTATTTGTCTGAATTTCTGTCTGCTCTGTCCATTTTCTGAAGCAAAGTGCTTTCTTCCTAAGATCTCCCTTCTAGGCCTTTTCAATCATTGCTGTAGTCAATATCAGTGCCATCATTTACCCTTACTAAACACTAATTATATGGCAGGTGCTGTGCTAAATACTTTTTATACATAATTTCATTTAGTCTACCACCTTGGTAGAAAGGCAATATTATCCTCACGTTATGTAAAATAACAGTTAGGCTCAAAGAGGTTAATTACCTTGACTAAGATGACCTAGTTATTATAGCAGGTCACAGAGCTGGAATTTGAACCTATTTTGCCTGAACTTAAAGCCCGTCTCTTAGGTTTTATACTACATCACTTACCAAGGCTGTGCTTAAAATCATCCTGAAATTTTAATCCATTTCCTTGTTAGAGCTTTGCATTGTAGTGATTAAAGTCTCGCATGCAATATCAAGCAAAGGAAAACTGTGGTCCACTTTTAGCTTAAGGGACTTGGGAGAGCCAGGAACTGCAACAATCTAAAAATTACCTTATAAATAAAAACACACTGAAAACCTCACCTTCACACTATGTACCAACTGTCCTAAACCACTTATTATGCTAACTGGGCCCTGCCTTACACTTTCTTATCTATTTGCCTATAATTCCCTTTTGAAAATTTACAAAATGTCCAGCCTTTCCTTATTCTAATACTTAATGTGCATTTTCAACAACATATTTATTATCAATGTTGCTAAGATTTGCTCTCTCCAAAGCCCTCTGCAAAATGTAGACTTCCTGCATGTGTTAACAACCTGTGGTTGGGTTTTCTTGTCTGTGTGTTTAATGCTGAAGCCTCTTCCTTTGGGACACTTCAAGCTCTCTGGTCCATAGCCTTGTGAACTAACCTCTTTGCTTTCTGCTGCAAACAGAAGGGAGTGCAACAAATAAAGAATTCTTTAAAGTCTTTTTCATATTGTGGACTTAAAACAGCCCCCTTCCTACCAGCACTGTTCCCCTCCTCAACTGAAAAAAGATATAGACAGTTTCACAATTCCTATGTTATATGCTCTCATTATTTAAATGTTTTATACTGCAGTTCCATATCAAAAAATAATTTTATTGACTCATAACTCTCAAATTTGAAGAGGATCCCAGATTGTCTTCCATATTTTTGCACAGAATTACAAGAAGTACTTTTGATGTCATATGAAGCCTTGAATAGAGAAGATATGAGTGCTGGCATTCTTCCACCATGGTTAACCTTTGGAGCTCTGATGTCGCCTTACTCCTATCCAGCTAGTTAGGAAGTTGCTTTTAGATTATTGACTGGCATTTCTGAGTGGCTTTGTTATGCAGATTATAGTACTAGCAACTGGTAAAAATTAAATAGAAGCCAAAATGCTGGTATTCAAGAAACTTGTGTAACTTTGCTACAGAAACTCTGATCATATTAATGATGGAAGATAACATCAAGTGTTTGCAAGGTGAGAGGCACTGTGTTAAATATGCATTCTCTCACTTAACCTCCATAATAACCCAATGGAGAGAAATAATAATTAGCTTTTGTTCAAATTTGAGTCAACAGGCACAGAGAGTCTAAAGAAGGTACCCATATTATCACTACCAGTGAAAGCACAGCATCCAGGTCTGGAGCCCGTGCCCTTGACCACTATACTGTCCTAGCACTTACTAAAATGGTACTGAAATATACCTCTACTGCTTCCAAACAGATTGGAACACAAGAATAGTTCTTGAGAAGAGAACTTTTGGAAGAAAAGAGGATGCTAGGCCACATAAGAGATCATTTTCCCAAGTGTATTGGTCAATTTTATCCAATTTAAAAACAACATTTGTTGAGCCAACTTAGTATGTGCCAAGAACTCTTCTAGATGTTGGTGATATATCAGTGGATAAAACAGACAAAAATCCCTGATGTTTCTGTGAGGGAAATCAGGTGATAATAATAAATATATAAACTAGATGAATAGATAATAATAGTGGGAGGGTGGGACAGAGAAAGGAAAGGAAAATAAGGAACCCCAGGTGGAAGGGTTATTCAATAGATTAGGGAGATGAAGAAAAATCGAAATGAAGATTGGGAAGGTATGTTCAGGGAAGCAGGAAGAAAATCAGGAAAATCTGATGTCCTAGAAACTCAGTGAAAATTGGTGTTCAAGAAGGAGAGAGTAATCAACTGTATCGAATGCTGTGGTATCCTTGGTATATACCATTTTGGAAGAGCTGTGTTGGTAAAAACCTGAGCAGAATAGGTTCAAGAGGAAACAGGGGAGACAAATTGGAGGCAGCATGTTTGCCAGAGCTGCTTTAAGAAAATACTACAGATGGGGGTGGGGAGGTGAGTGGGAATGTTAAACAGAAATGTATTTTCTCACAATTCTGGAAGCTAAAAGTCTAAGACCAAGGTGTCCTCAGGTTTGAGTTCTTCTGAGGCCTCTCTCCTTGGCTTGCAGATGGCTGCCTTCTCACTGTGTCCTTACATGGCCCTTCCCCTGTGCACATGCCCCTGTGTCACTCCGTGTGTCCAAATTTCCTCTGCTTTTAAGGACACCAGTCAGATTGGATTAGGGCCCACTATAATTTAATCACCTCTGTAAAGGCTCTGTCTTCAAATGTAGTCACGTTCTGTGGTCCTAGGGAATTATGGGTTCAATATATGAATTTGTGGTGTGGGGGGTCATAAAATTCAGCCCATAACACAGCACATATGGATAATTCTTTTAATAAGATGTGCAGTACAAGGAGTCAGAATGTTGGGATGGTAATTGGGATCAGTCAAAAAAAGAGATTTCTGGTTTTTGGGGTTTTTTAATGGCAGAAATGACTGTATCATGTTATATGCTGCTGTGGTTGATCTGGGAAGGGGGAACAATTATTTAGTGTCACAGAGTGGGAAATTATACATAATACAATTATATATTCTGTGTCGCTTGCCTTATGCATTTCTGCATAAGTTAAATGTTTAGGAATTTAGAATATATTCTTCCAAATTATACTTTCAAGGAATGTGAATGGATATTCAAAGATAGATTTCTAGATTCACAAATATTTGGGAAATAGAACTATCAGGTTTCAGTCTGAAATGTTGGTTTTTAGTGTGCTCATGGCCAAAGAATGACCAGACACACCAAAGTAAGGCAAGTAGGAAAATGAGGTTTATTGAGGAGAGAAAGATAGGGTTATAAGACAAGAGCAAGGTATAGGTTTACAGAGCATGGTACATATGCCACAGATGACTACCAGACCCATTGTCGCAGCAAAGGGAGAGCCAAAGAAAGGAGCCAAAATAAGGGGCTGGGTGTGGTCTGCGTCTTGTTTTATAGTGTCTGTATTGGGAGCTCCCTTGTGGTTCAGACTGTCACCATGGAACCACTTTGATGGGACAGTTGGGAGTTGCATTACCTCACATGTGGATTTTTCTAGGTCAGTTTCCAGACTGTATGGTACCTATGTTGCTTGGCCCATGGGCTAGAGAGTCCTCTGCATTATTTGGCAGCTGGCACGCTAAGTTATGATTGGCAGATTTGTAGGGTATTCCCTCTCCCCAAGGTATAAAGAGGATTAGGGTGAGGCCATTGCACCAAGGCAAAGCACCCACTTTTGTCCCTAGGAGATTTAGAATCCCTCTCTATCTACCTAACAGAACTATTTACTAAAGTGCTTCTCAACTTCAATAAGCAAATATGCCCTTTAGTTTGAAGAGGTGGATAGATCATGTAGTACTTGCCTCCCATACATAGTAGCAATTTGCATGTTTATAGATCACTTAATGTTTCTTGAATTCCCAGTATACCATCTGAAAAATGCTTCCACATGTTAATAATAACCACTAATATGTATTGACTGCCTAATGTGGGTTAAGTCAATGGGTCACAACCCCAGTGGAAAATCACAATCATCTAGTCAGTTGCTGTTGTTGTTGTTGCTAAGTTGTTTTAATCACTGCAGATATACTGAATCAAAATCCCATGATGGAAGGGTGATCCCAATGAACACCTAGAGTTGAGAGCCATATGTTAAGTCGTCAGAAGCATTATTTTGTTTAATAGTGTCAATTGTTTTGAAGGATAGTTTCTCTTGTCATAATTCAATATGCTAGGAATGCAGATGTTTGGCCTTAGGAACACTATTCTCACATCCCTCATCTATGGAAGAGATCTCCAACTATCTTGTTCTTTCCTACTGCACCTTGACTTTGGTTTGCAAACCTTCTTAACACAGAGCTTCCAGCAGCCACTACCAACCGGAATTACCCTAATATGATAAATTTTTGCCATTTCCATAATATATAAATGGCTTTATTGGGGAGACCTTATCTAACCATTAAAGTCAAGATTCTGTTTCTCAGAATGGGCAAAACCAGTGAGCAGCCATCATATCACTTACAGAATGTGGTTGCTTTAATAAGATTTTCCTCTCTCTCTCCTATGTACATTTTCCACAAATAGTTTGGTAAAGAGAAGTTATTTACTCCTAACACCTAACTGAAATGATTTTACAAAGAAAGGACTTTTGAAGGGTGTGAAGAAAAGGGGGGCATATGGGATGTTAAATGGCCAGCTGAGACTTGAACAATTAAAATAGGGAGAAGCAGAAGGAGCACCAGAGTGAAAAAGAGAAATAAAGGATGGAAAGGGAGAAGAAAACATAAACAAATTTCCAAATTTTACAAACTTGCTGAGGATTCAAATAACTTTAACCTTGTAATTGGGGTTAGACTGCTTTAAAATATGCTTTAAAAATATTACTAGAGACCAGAATACACCACCCCGAAATATGACTGTGAGAAACCAAAATATGCTACCCCAAAATATGACTGTAGGAGGCCAGAATATGCCACCCCAAATATGCTTCTTTGGCATAAGGATTACTTTGAGCTGATTATTTTGAGAAATAGCAGACACAAGGAAAGCTCTGAAAACAGAATAAAAGTTACCCTTTTTAAAGGGAAATTTACATTTATAAAGGAAACCATCATTTGTAAAGGTGTCTCCTTCTCTGTACCAGGAAGAGAAGATGGCTCTAAATCACAACAGAATTTGATCAGTGGAGAAGGCACTGACTTAAACCTGTGTAACAAACCTATTCTTGTTTGCTGTACATTTTCTGGTCTTCTCCCCTAACTAGCTGCCCTCACACCCTTCTTTCTTTGATTTAGCTAAAGAAGGTATTTAAGCCTGAATTTAAGCCACCTTTTTGAGCTATTACTTTCTCTAGGTATCTCCCATGTATATATGAGATATAAATGTTAACAAACTACTGTTTATTTTAGTCTTGTTACTCTATTTTTTATTATAAGGGCCCTAGCCAAAAACATCCAAGGGTAAAGAGAAAATTATATTTTCTTCTCCCATATCACTATTTATATGTTAATATTTACTATAAGAAAATTATATTTTCTTCCCCCATGTCACTACTTATATGTTAATATTTACTGTAAGCTGGGTCAATTTCTTCTATTTTCTACAAGTTCCCTGTACATGTGAATTTTTTTTAAAAAGTTCAGTACTCATTTTCTCATTGTGTGTACTTTATTTTGAACTCAAATTGCTAATGCTCTGCTTCTTTTTAAAAAGAAAAATATATAAGATTTTAGAAGTCAATTCATAAGTTTTTAAGTCAATTCATAAGTCTTCCTACCTTTTTAAAACTTCTCACTTTCAACTGGAGTGAGAACCCCCTGGATGAATATTAAACATTTTATACTCCAAAGTATTTGAGTTTTTTTTCTGAACTATTCACTTCAATTGACATTTTGTGCTCAAAAACTCCAAATAACTAGTAGGAGTAAATAATTTCTAAACAAATTAAAGACCTGATTGTGGATTAAGAAATAGATTAAAGAGCCAAGCTGTAAAACTAGAAGGGATTACAAAGAGACAGCAAGCATTTAAGGTGGTAAGGGGGAAAAAAATCAAACTGTATAAAATAATTTAAAGAGGCTTATTCTGATTGAGTGTGTGTGACTGCAGCTGAACAAACATGCCCTCAAGAGTTCTTAAGAAAAGACAACCATGATAGCCAGGTAACAAATTGGTTTTATACATTTATGGAAACAGGAACTACATGTAAAATCATAAATCAATATGTGGAAAGTGTACAAAAAGACAGGACATCTGGAAGGGGGGTGGGTTTGCAGGTTTTAGGTGGGTTTAAAGATTCTCTGATTTGTAATTGGTTAAAGAAATAAAGCTTTACCTAAAAGCTGGAAATGTTTTAGGTGAAGATAAGGAAGTTTGTTAATCAGAAACAAGCCACCAGACATATAACAAGAGTCAAGTAGTCTGTTAAGTAAATTGGCTGTAGGTGTGGTTTAACCTTTGTGTTGTATGACCTTGGGCTTGTTAGTGATTAGTATCTTATTGTTACAAAGAGTAACTCGGAAAAGGAGGGGGCATAATGAGGTGTGTCTGACCTCTCTTCTCCTCATGGTTGACAATTCAGGTTTAAGGTTTTTCTGGGGTCCCCTCAGCCAAGAGGGGGTCATTTAGTTGGTTGAGGGGTTTAAGATTTTATTTTAGTTCACAAAGGTTAGAGCATCTTGTGACACTATGAGAAGTTAGTAAGAACCTCCAAAGATATAAAAATAACTATCCCCAGCAAAACAAGGAAGAGGTCTAAGCTGGTGGTAAAGATTCCTTCTTCTTGCTTAATGCTCTATTTAAGCAAAATGCTGAGAAGAGCGCTTTGCCACGTGCTCAGCAGTACTAGGGTATTAAAGGAATACATCAGTTAATAGGAAAAACAAAGGCTGTACCCCAGCTCACATAGTAAAAATCAAAACTGCATGAAAATTAGTCTTTATAAAAAGGGAGTCAACATGTCAAAAGAATGAATTCATGATGACATTTACCTTTCTTTTTAGTTTATCTTGGTTTTTTGTGTGTGTGTGGTTTTTTTGTAATTTCACAGCAGAATAGGCAGATGAACTTAAGGAGCAAACAAAGCTTATCTCTAGCAACAAAAATTCCTTCTTCCTTCCAGGTTAAAATCAGGAGACCTGAAGCTTTTGCTTAATCTGATTGTTGGTTTCACAGAAATAATCAATGCTGTCAATAGCAGTATCTGATATCTGGCCAGGACAGAGAGAACAATACATAAGGAAATGAGTTACATTTTACCAGAAATGTTCAGGTCCAGCTTTTTGCACTTGTTTCATCTTGTAAAGCTGTTTGTGTATACTACTGGCAGAATACAAATCATGATAAATCTCTTTCTATTAAATATACTTAGGGTTTGGGGACTTTTCATTTTCCCACCTGGAAATAGACTCCCTGGTTCCTTCTTCATCCCCTCACCCTCTCTTCCACCTCGAATGCAGCATCTTGCCACCCTAGCATTTAACACTTCTGAAAGATGAATTATACCAATATCTCCCTCAGTCAGCAAAAATACTTAGGCTGTGGAACTAGAGAGAGGTATAGCTTTTACATGTGTCACCATATTTAGCACAAACAGGGAACAGTTTTCTTAAATAATACTTCTACATTTATCATTCTCTGACCTATGGACATTAGATGTAAGTAGTTTGCAGTGGAAGACTGTTAATTACCATCCTTGGTGATCATTTCCATTTATATAGCACCTTTTATGGGAGCAAATCAAATCATCAAAGCTATTATACTAATGAAGGCAAGGTGGCAAGTGTCATTACCTCATCCAGGGACGTGGGGAGGCAGTGAGGGTCTCAGAGGGGCCCATAAAGAAGCCAATTAAGTTCAGGTATCCCAGGTACATCCCCAGACTCAAATGGTTTCCATGGAGCTTAAGGGCCTTGACATAAGTTCTCCAACTCTTTGATGAGGTCATTTCTGAGCCTAATAAGATGAAAAATTCTTTCCCCAAATTGTTCGAAGGCCCTAATTTTACATTTGTGTCAGACAAACCCTGTGTTCCCACTTGTATCTGAAGAGGTACAAGCAGTCTTTTCTTGTAAATATTTCACTTCATCAGTAAATCCCCAAACTCTATCCAGAAGGGTGTTGCTCCTGAGACTGAAAGAGACTAGGTATTTCTCTTCATCATGCCCACAAATTGCAAGTCTTTAAAAGGTTTTAGAGTTGTAGGATCTCAAGATTAAAAATGACATTAAGATCATCTGCTTTGATCTTCCTTGAATTTCCTCTATGGCAGTCTACCAGTGGGTCCACTAGCTTCTATTTAATTCCAGACATATAACCAAACAATCACTGATGAAAGAAACATCTGGGCAATAAGAACAATTTCTCTCATTTATTCAACATCATTCAATAGATACATAGAGAGCTTTACATAATATACCTTGCCAGCACCACTCTGTGAGGATACAGTAATGAAAAGGAATATGATTCTTGTCCTTAGGAATCTTTACCAAGCCTCTCCCTACCATGCTGTTAGGATTCCAAAGCAAAATGAGGTAGTATGGTATCTTCTTTCCCTGAGTAGCACCTCTGAGATGCTGTAAAAGTCTTTTGGAATATCTTTTTATTTCTGGTAAACATATTTTAATCATTTCAACAAAACATTCCCTTGAAAGAAAAACCTATTTTCTCTGTAACTTAAACATTTAAACCCTAAAACTCTTTCTGCTCAACCTTATATTTACCTGCCATAAACTGTCTTTGAATTTGGTAATCATTTTTCAGCCCGTGTATAAACATTATGTGTAACAGTGTTCTCTTATGGCTTATGAGTAGGAAGCATGCTTGTTTACCCATTCTTCCCATTGCCATAAGCATTGTGCCACAGGCAGACAAACACAGAAACACACCTCCTGAAGATCTTGTAGGTGCCCCTACATAAGCTGTTCACGAGATAATTTCATGTACCTTCACTATGCTTCTGTTCAAAGATAAGCCCTAAATTTTACAAATGGGCAATTAAGCACTTAGTGTATGTTTAAATATAGGTGATATGTTCACTTGACCAATGAAAAAAAATTGAGTTTCTCAAGGTCAAAAATTGAAGGCTTGAAGTCACTGAAACATAAAAACCTTTACATTATTAAGCTATTGACTTTTTTTTGGTCAGACTATTATGACCCCAGCCAGCTTTGGGAATGGGCATCAGATAATGCACAGTCCCACACCAATGTTTTTATTACACCCTCCCCCAGGCATTTCCTTGAGGCTCAGTGGCATCTCTCAAGGAATCGAGAACAATTAAATGATTATTGTTCTGGTCCTGAGGCACTTTTCTACCTGTCACATTAAGATGACGGATGCTTTCTTATTTATCGCAGGGCAATTTCTTCCTAAACAACTATATAGAGTTGTGTGAAAGATGGGATGCAGAGGCCATTGAGACGGGGGAGAGGCTGGCTATTCAGGCAGGGTCTGACAGAGTCTCCCAGATTCAAGGTTTGGAGTTGCCAGACCACAGAACACAATACAAGAAAATACAGCACCTTGGCATGCTGAGTATTATAGGCTGAAGGAAACTGTCAACACTGCAGTAGCAGGAAAACCCTCTCACCTTCTCCTGCCTTTCTTCCCTGAAGCATTTCATAAAAGAATTCTCTGACCCACCTTTCCTGAAATTAGATCATCGGACCCTCATTCCAGGGGGTTTTTATTCTTCACTTAGAAGCCAAGAAAAATCTGAACAAATAGGCCTTGCTAAGTTCCCATCAGTTTCTTACCATTAGATCATAACTCTTTGTCCTCCAATCACATTTCTGCATGACTGTCCATAAAAATAGTTTTCCGTGGGTCTTTGGGTCTTTATTCCTGAAGGCTTTTGCGTCATGTAAAACTTAAATAAACCAAATTTTTATGCTTTCTTCTTGTTAATCTGTCTTTTTATAGAAGGGTGTCAGCCATGAACCTTGCAATGGGTGAGGAAAAGATTATATTATTCTCCCTACAGTTTTCAACTTTAAATAATATATATATTTTTTGTAATACTAAAGTTGATTGAGGTCTCGGAACTTACGTTTTTGTTAGCTATTTCATAAGACTCCAACATATTGTTGAATTCTTAAGTACTAATTTTCAAAGGGGAATGTAGCTTTTGGTGGTTAGAATAATATGTCTAAGATTTTAGGGGGCCAGCTTGCTAGTGTCAGTGTATGCAGAAAGCTAAATTATTAGTCAAAATGCAGTTGTATGAACACATATAGTATAGTATAGTAAGAATAAAATAGAACAGAGCTAATGGACATGGACTTTAGAGTTATTAATAGAAGTCAGCAGTTGAGATCCCAGCTTCATCAGTTGCTAGCTACGAAACTAATTACTTTGTGTCTCAATTTGGTTTATCTGCAAAATTAGTGTAAGAATAGTACCTAATTCATGTGTTGTGAGAAACAAACACAAACACAGCTCTGAGTAAGCATTCAACATATATCAGATATGTTCCTGAAGTCAGAGTAAAAAAAAATTGCACAATCTAAAAGCATATTTCATCCGGGCTCCCCAAAGTCTGATGAACTCTCTGAGACCACAGTAGAATTTACCACTTTGGTTCCAGATGACTGAAGTTCACTAGAATCAGCATTCTTCTGCTTTGGGAAGATTTAGCTAAGTTTTCCCAGGTTCTTACCTTTTCTCGCTATTCCCACTGGAAAATTTTTCATTACTCTAAGCCTCAGCTTTTCTCACAAGCCTCCTCCTGGTGACTCTACTCTTATCTTCATTATTGGTTTTAGATGTTGCTAAGTTTTCGCCATTATGTATTTGCAAACCACCAGTTAGAGCGAGACATTTTTTAGAGATTGATAGTCTTATTGATTAATGAGTGATTTGTACTAGGTTCAATTTTAAAGCTAGATTTAAATTATCACCCAGAAACTAGTCTCTAAGAGCACCTGGATATGTAAAACTCTATATGTATTTACTAGAATTAGAATATTCCACAGCTGTGCTCTCCTATAAGACATCATTAATTCCACATGGCTACTTAGCATCAATCCTTATTGAGATGTGTTAAAAGTGTAAAATGCACACCAGGTTTCAAGATCTTTGGTACAAGAAAAAAAAGTAAATTGTATCATAAATAAATGTTAGTATTGATCACATGTTGAAATGAAACTATTGATGATATTTTGGGTTAAAATACATTAAACATTAAATTCTTTTTTCTTTTTACTTTTTAATGAAGTTAACAGAAAATTTATAACTACATATGTGGCTCATATTATATTTCCATTAGACAGGACTGCTCTAACAAGAGGAATGAGTTTCTACAGGGTGTTTAATACAATGTTTCTAAATCAAACATTTAATGTATACACTGGTATCCAGAAACTCACTTCTAAAGATTATTTTGATATAATCAAAATGCATGAACAATGATGTTTACCACAACATCGTTTTGCAAACAACCTAAAATATCTATCCACAGGGAAATTATTGACTAAATTAGGATACATCTACAGGAGTCAAGAGAAAATTTCTCCTTTGCACTCCGAAGTTTCACTGAAATACCAACTCACAAAAGGCAGATTAATTGTAGAAAAGTCATACAAATTTATTAACATGTACATGGGAGAACGACAGAATGATTACCCACTCCCCAAATGGAGTTCAGAAGCTTATATACCATCCCGGCAAAACAGGCTATGAGGGAGGGAGGAGGAGGAATTCTGTTGAGGGGCAATACAGGATTACTAGGGAGAATGAGTGGATGGAGTGAAGACAGAGACTAATTTGTAAATTGTTTCCTTTGGAAATTGAATGAACCTGAGAGACAGACATTATCTTGTGACAGGGTCTGTTCGTATGTGTGTGTGTGTGTGTGTGTGTGTGTGTGTGTGTGAGAGAGAGAGAGAGACAGAGAGAGAGAGAGAGAGAGAGAGACAGAGACAGAGACAGAGACAGAGAGATTACATTGTTGTTGTTCTTTTATGCAGTAGATAATGAGATAACAGGGAGGGGAAGAAAAAAACAATTGTTTTCCTTGGTGGGCCTGGCTCGCAGGGGCAGATAAAGGAAATTCAACTACATACTGTGCTTTGAGAGAGACAGTGTGTGTACGTGTGTGAGGAGAGCTCAGAGAGACCCTGAGTCTTCTTCAGTTCAGCATATCAAAGTGCCATATTTTGAGATTTCAGTTTCTGGGCCCCAACACATCCATACTGAGGAATGCCTTGCAGCCCTTTTAGCTGACCACATTAATTACTATTTCTTTTAGTGGGCAGCTGCTGCTTTCACTGCTCAGCTTCCATTTCCCTTTTTTGTTTTTTGGAAAAATTACACTAATTTTCTTTGGAAAATCACTCTTGTTCTCATTCTCAGTCTTTATTCTCTGGGCTGTTCCTACCTTTTAGATGCAGAATACATGTAATCCAAGCTCAGTTAATTTGTGTTTTACCCAATGGCATCAGGGACTAGGTTCAGGAATAGACACTTGAATTAAGTCAGTCTAATCAAAGATGATATTGGGACATTCAAAGAACTGAACTTGAAGTTGAAAGTATCACATATAAGCCCGCTGATATTTATAGCCAGGTTGTCCCCTTCTCAGTGACCAAACAGACAAGCCCATGCCCTCATGAGGTCAACAGGCTAAGGCAACATCAGAGTGCTTTAGAGTAAATAAAATATACAAATGGAATAGAAGCCAGGAAAGTGGGATGGTTCTTTCCCTAAGACTTTCAGAGTAGGCCTTTCTCAAAAGATGAAATTTGAGCTCAGATCTAAATGAAAAGAAAACAGATACATGAAGACCATGGAAAATAAGAAACATCACAGGCAAAGTTCCTAAAGGAGACAGGGCCTAGACATGTCTATGTATTAAAAGGAAGTCTACTGGGGCTAGGGAACCAGGAAAAAATATGAAGTGACGTTATAAACACAGGCTGCATCCAGATTATATAAGGTCTTGTAGACCTTGACGATGTTTGAGGTTTATCCTATTTACAGTGCAAAGTCATTGGAAGGTTTCAAGCAGAGAAGTGATGTCCACAAAGCTTAGAGAAAAGTATTCCATTTTTTTGCTCTTATGATAGGTTTTCCATACAAGTATCTTAAGCTCCCTATAAAGAAAAAAATAAAGGTATATTCATTCATAAATATCACTCAGAATAAGCTTATTTATAAAATTTCTAGCATGTCATAATTACCACGATTAATTTTTAAAACATGATGGTTATGCCAATGGCTGTGTAAGTGCAATATTGCATAAGGCAGAAATATGGAGTTCCGCAAGGCTAGTCCTCATTCAACCTGAACAGTGTCCTGGAGACAGGGGCAACAGAAAGAAGGGGCGTTGGAAATAGTCTCCAAAGGTCAATGAATGTTCCAGAGGAGGAACAACTAAGACAACCATGCAAATGAGTAGAGTCCTGGAGGCTCTGTTGCTGAAAGTGATCAAACCAGGCCCTAAAGAAAAACTGGCAACAAGACAAGCCTTTAAATGCCACTTCACATTTGATATTGATATCTTTGCTCTGGGGTTTAAGTAACATGCCATTCTTGAGGGCACATCTGTAGGAAACCAACAAAACAATTTTTTTTCTCAAGAAGATGTAAGAATGCCATTTGCTTTTACCAATGGCCAAAAAAACTTAGTTTACTAAACCCATCCACATTGGCTTAGGTAATAGATACTGAAAATAAAATGAATTAAAATGAAATTAAAATCTCAGAGAGCTTTGTAAAAAATTGTGAGTTGTTTTTGAGCAAGTAACTGAGTCTCAGGTTTTCAGTTCTAAGCACTTTCTATATCTTAAGAGGTGGCCATTTTTTAAACCTTCTGTATGCTGAGCCCACCTCACTAGACCAGCCCCCATCTCAACCAAAATCTTTCTCTGTCTGTCAGCCACAGTCAAGTGAAAATGGTTAAATGGAATTGTGGAACATATCTGTGGTTACATATTTTTAGTGAAACTTAAGTTTTTTATTGAACAAACATTTTTTGAGCACCTATTATGTTCTTTACATAGTGCTAGTTATAAGGAATGCTATGATAAAAAAATGCAAGGTCTCTGTTCAAGGAGCTCAAACAATGATTACAGTATTGTAAGATAAGTGATAGGATGAGCATACGTATGACATATTACAAAAACACAGAAATGTTTGTGAGGATGCTTCCTAGAGATGACAGTACTTGAATGATCCTTGAAAGATGTAAGAGATAACTACACAAGGAAGTGTGAGACATTGTGTCATTAAGATGATTGTGTAATTTTAAGCGTCTGTTAATAGACGGAAAGAAGGAAGCACATTTAAGCCTTCTTCAATCCCTGAAACCAGTGAATAAAGGCTATAGGTAACACATTGCCTCTGAAAACATAAAACATGAAAAAAAAAGAAGAATGAACATAGTATAGTATAATCAAAAGTTTAGGGCAGTTAATTATCTATCCAATAAAGCAAAACAACATGCACTCTATTTCTAGTATATTCCAACATTTATTTTTAGATTCTTACTTTTTAGGTTAGTTCACCTAACCTAAAAACTTTTAAAAACATTATAGCCTGCTTTATCCCAATACTGTTTTGAAGAAGACTTATACAGATCAATCAATAAATTAACAATATAAGAAGAAGTAAAGGGGGATAAGTCATAGGTAATATTTATGTAATAAATTCATGCTATAAGGTCTGTGGTGCTGTGGGTCACCAGATATCCCTTCAAAGGAACCTGCTGTGAGGAGTGTAGCTTGTAAATATTTTCTAGCTGCCACATGTTTGGATACACTAGTGGTTCCAAACATGCTCACTCTGAGTTGCAATGACTGAGCTTGTTGGGTGTACTGTAGCTGGACCATTTCCACTAACAAGAGACTTCTCTGATAGTTAATCTCCACTTCATGGTTTCCCCTTGCCTGGGGTGAGACTTTCCCCAAAGTGCATTGTGGTCTTAAGATTTTACTAACCAGTCCTTCTTCTTTCCCTCTCCCCTTTTCCAGGATTCAGATCTGCATCATGGTCTGAGTAATCTCCCTGCCTACTCTTTCTCTCTCTCGCCTTTATCTTTATAGGCATTGCTTCCAATAAATCTCTTGCATGACTAATTCTGTCTTGTCCTTTGCTTCTTGGAGAACTGACACAAAATCCTCAAATTTCCTAGAAAAGTTGGGCAAAGCAGGCTTTTAAAAATCTGAAGGCACTGAAAAGTTATCAGCCAACAAAATCAAGGGGGCTAGAATTCAGGGGAGGAAAGAAAAGCAAAAACATGAACTTGACAATTAGTACTACTTTTCCTATTGAGGAATGTGCAAACTCCAAAAGTACAGTTGGAAAGTCTGATAATGTAAGCAGAAGTTTTGGCAGACTGAAGGCACTTACAGAACCAAAACTGGATTTCAGGACTCATTTAGCAGGAAGGGTTCTGGTCCTGCCTAGGTTTCTGTTGGGACTCTAAAGGGATAAACACAGGATTAACGGCAAAAGCTGAGAGAAGGACTAAATTCCAGCTTAAACTATCTCAGGACTTTATACAATTAAGGTGATGTGGCATTGTTATTGTCCTTAGCTAGATATATGCCAGAAAGAAATAAAATTGAATCCTTTTGGGGAAAGAAAACATGTAACTTAAATTATGTTTACAATTTTTATATTTAATATATACAATAAAAAACCACAAACACCCAAAAAGAAAACATTTAATCAAAAAACTAAAAAAAAAAGAACAAATAATAAAGAGACCCACCAGAGATACACATAGCTAAATTATCAAACCCACTCTTAAACTGTGATAAATATGTTCAAATAATTAAAATATAAGATGAAGAATTTAAGTAGAGAACTAGAAATTATGAAAAAGATAAAATAGAAATCCTAGCACTGAAAAATATAACTGAAAGTAAAAACTCAATTGATAGCTTTAAGAGAAGATTAGACACACATGAGAAAGAATTAATAAACTGGAAGGTGATTCAAAAGGGTATATCTAGACTAAATCATTGAGAGGTAAGATGAAAGAAAATAAAGCACATGAGAGAAGGATTATGTTAATAAGGAATCAGACAAGTAATTGGAGGAAGAGAAGAAAAAGAGAAAAAGACTGGGCCAGAACAAATATTTGAACCCAATCTATATTCACCAATATATATTGATAATTATCTTAAGGGTAGACAAGTTTGAATGCCCAGTCATCTTCATATCAATGCTCCTTTTATGCTGCTTCTTCTTTGCTGGTGCTCAAACTTTAGCATTCATAGGAATTACAGTACAGGGTGAATACACAATCATGTATACTCAAGGAGATTTTTCAACAGTGATTCAGTTATTTTGATAATACAAGATTTTTGCCTTTTAAAGTTGCCTTCAGAATCTAATTATCACTTAAGCATGGTTTCAAAGTGTATTTATCAAGACCCTCAGGCTATTTTTATGCAGCTGGAACAAAATCAGCTTTCAAAAATGAGTGATCTAAAGTCTCAGCTTCTTGCCATGGTGCTTAAGACCCCATGTGACTCAGTCCTGTCTAACTGCCAAGCTTCAGCTCCTCACACTCTTCTTTAATTCTGCTATTTATATTTAAGTTTATTAGATTTTTAGAAAACTTCACATATACATTCTGTTTCAGCAGAAAATGTTCTAACTGGTCTTCACATAACAACCACTTCAAAATTGCAAGTTTAAAATGCTATTTAACTAGAAACCCCTGATACAGTTTTTCATAAGTGCAATTGTTCAGAGACAACCAAAACCAAAATAAAGAATATAGAGTATTTGAATAATCTGAACAATAATGTTGATTTAAACTTTAGATATATATTGAACAGTGAATGCATATGTTACCAACCTCTCATGGAATGTTTTAAAACAGACAAGAAAAGTAACCTCAATTAATTTTCATTACTAAAACTTGTAAGGCTATTATTCTCCCACCACAGTGTAATAAAACTAAAACATCAACAACACTCACTGCAACAAGCCACACACTGTCTAAAAACGTTGCCAGGGTAGTAGAAAATAATCAGATTGTGTTAGTATTAGTACTTTTTACCATAGATTGCAATGCATTCTTGATGCCTTAGAAAAGAAAATGTAAATTTCAAAGTTGCAAAAATTAACATAAGCAAGGATATACATGAGTGACATTAGGTGGAATGATTTTCTTAGGATAAAAGCAATGACAGAAACTATACTGAACGTATTTTTTAACACCAGATAATTTAAAGCTTTGAATGTGAGAGACACATTCACAACAAATTTTACGGAATAGGATAATGTTATTTTATACATCTTTCTAGACAACTATTAAGGACCCTAACATTTTCTTTCCTCTAGATAACTCATTCTAGCTTCTTTCATCACTATGTTTTTATTGCCTTTAATCATAGTTAGAAAATAAAACCCAACTATGTTTCATATATAAAATACATATCAATGATAAAGTGAATGAAATGTTGCAAGTAAAAGGATGAACAAAATATACCAGAAAAATATTACAAAAAATCAGGAATTTCAATGTTAACCTCATACAATGCTAAATTCAGGTAGGTAGATAACATTAAATAAGATAGGAAGACAACTTATATCAATAAGTAGTTCAATAAGCTATTTATCAAAATAAATATACCATTAGAATTTATAAATCAAAATGATTGGAAATACAAGAAGGATAGGAAACACAATAACAGTAGAAAACTTTAACTCTTAAAGTCAGTCCATGAAAGATTTAAGACTGTTTTCTGAATTATCAGTTTTGCTTGTTCTAAAGGTAGGATGCACAGAATTGGATATAAAATAGCTCCGTTATAAGATTACTTAAATGGGAGAATGAACTAGCTTATGATCTGAATGTGCTGTTTTTATTTTTATTTTCATTTTCCCATTAAAATATATTTTCTGTCCCTATGAGAAGTAGCATTTCATTTTGAGAATAAAATTTTGATAATTAGCGTTACTCTGAGAAATTTAAACGTATATGTGTTTTATTCTCTATAGACACCCAATAATCATATGAAGATATGTTTCAAATATACCAGTAATTAAAGATACCAAGAAAAAATACAATTAAATACTGTAGTTTACTCATAAAATATAAAATTTAAAAATAATACTCAGTTTTAGAAAGTGGTGTTAAAATAGACACTTTAATATATTGTTGATGTCAGTGCAAAGAGACAAAAGTTTTCCAGTAAGCAATTTTCCAAGAAATCTTAAAATTATGTATACCCTTTGATCTACTTGTTCTACTTCTCAGAATGTACATTATAAAAATAATCAGAAATTTTGACAGAAATGTACAAATATACCCATCACATCATTATTTGTAGTATTAAGCACAGAAATAAACCTAAATTTCCAACACTGCATAGAACAATTAAGTATATTATAGTGTATTTCCATGTTAGACAACTTGTAGCATTAAAAATTACATTCTCAAAAAACCTTAATGTGATGGGAAACTAAAAGCATAAAATTAATTGAAACCGATTATAAATAATGGTGTTAACTCTATGGATAGTTTTGACAAAGAATGCATTAGTATGAACAATGTTTTTAGTATAAGTTTTATTTGTACTTTTAAAATTTTTGGACATTTTCAAATTTCTCTCATGAGATAGCCTACGTTTATTTTCTCTCTTTCTCTCTCTCTCTTTCTTTAGACATTAGGTACAGAGAGTTAAGTTAATCTTATGTCTTAGTTCAATGCACATTATTAAGATTATTTTTCCCTCATCCTCTTTTCCCTTATGTACATGTATACATGCATACACACACACACACCAACACAGTTATGGGAGTAATATCTTAGGAATACAGGCATCATATTCTACTATTATAATGAAACAAAATAACAAATTTTTAAGAAGAATCATAGTCTATTTCTCTTTATCTTAATCTATAGTGGAAAGATTTTTAAAAAGGTAAATTGGAAAAACACACGATTCAGAGTCAAAGAATCAAGGTTTAAGTCATTCTTATTTCTTTTTCCAGTTGTATTACCTTGGGCAAATCATTTAGCATCTATGAACTTGAATTTACAAATTTGTTAAAAAAAGAAATAGGGATCATAATATTTCGCAAAATGTTTGTAATGATTACCTGAAGTCCAGATGTTCTAATACAATGAATGCCACATCATAAATACCGGGTAGAATTTTTAGGGATAAAATTTAATCCTAAATTGACAATACAGAACTCGATAACATAATCTGGATTTCTTTGAAAATGAATGTTCTTTCATTATTTCATACAATGTTAATAAAATGCTTTGTAGAGAATAATGATTCATTACCAGTCAAGTAAACAAAAGAAGCAGCTTGTCTCGAACAACAACTAAAGTTTATATTTTTTGAGACCAGAGCACTCATATACACCTGAATGTTTTCTTTATGACCTGGAATCAAAAAACACATTTTCCTGAATCAGCTCTCAAATTAGTGTACAAGATATTAAGGAACATCCCCAGTACTTTCATGCCTATCTTCAGATAAACATATTTCACCCCATCTACTCTTTAGATAGATTCGATCCATTGAAGAGTCAAATATTTCCCAAGAATATATTATATATATATATAAATATTTAATTGCATTCTCTTCTGAGTATGTAACATTTTGTATGGCTTAAACATTTTTTGAATGGGTGTATAGATTACTAATATCAGTGGGTTGCCTCTATGTATAAGGGAACACTAGGTTCTTGCTCATATAAGTGAAAGAAAAGAAAAGCTTGAGGCTATTCCAAATTATTACACTGTGTGAGTGGTGACATTCTACCACCAGTAATTCATTTTATATGATAATTACTGTCCTCTTTTTAAAAGCAAATCTTCCTGAAAAGAGTATCACATTGAATTATTCAAAATTTTACTTGCACTTTTCAGCTTGTTACCCAAAATTCATGAGCAGCCTGAGTTAAAGAATTGCCCTGGATCCTTGGCAGTCAGGGAGGCAGATGAGATAAAAGATGGCCCAGAGGCTGACAAAGAGAAAAGGAGAGCTTGAGATGCCAAGAAAATACGTCATTATGTCCCGGTTTTGTGGGGGCTTACCAGGCTCTTCACCCTTGCCATGACTGAACCTTACGATCTAGGGTGTATTAGGTTTACCCAGAGTTACCTTCATTAAATAAAAGTCTAGTACATAGAGAATATAAAGGAAATATCAGTTTTAGTCTTGCAATGTGGTTGCAGAATTCC
The DNA here is from genome assembly GCA_963574885.1 of Lepilemur ruficaudatus. Classification (NCBI taxonomy): domain Eukaryota; kingdom Metazoa; phylum Chordata; class Mammalia; order Primates; family Lepilemuridae; genus Lepilemur; species Lepilemur ruficaudatus. The sequence goes on along the minus strand of CAUYRT010016412.1, from coordinate 20,150 downwards.
CCAACCATCAATATTTTGTCCATTTTTCTCAGTGTATCCCAATCCTTTTGATCCATCAAGAGCAAGATTAGATCTATTTTTGTCTATAAAGCTTCACCTTGTCATGTGACCACAGGGATTCCATGACTGTTTGAAACACTAATTTGACACTGATATGTGGGACAATAACAAAGGGTCAAAATTGACCTTATTGGAGGACAAGAAGGAAAAGAGAGTGTGGTGAAGAGAAAAAAAATTTAAAGAAGTAATCACTGAAAACTTCATAAATGTGGTAAAAGAAATCAATTTACAAATTAAAGATGCGCTTTACATTTAATGTTACTTTTTATTGATACATATTTTACTTATTTATGGGGTATTTCTGATATTTTGTTGCATGCATAGAACATGCAATGATCAAGGGTTTTTGAGGTATCTGTCACCTTGAGAATTTATCATTTTGATGTGCTGGGAATATTTCAAGTTCTCTCTTCTAGCTATTTTGAAATGTAAAATACACTGTTGCTAACTATAGTTATCCTGCTCAGCTATTAAGCATTAGAATTCATACTTTCTATCTAACTGCATGTTTGTATCCTTTTACCAACATCCTTTCATCCCCTCCTTCCTCTCACGCACTGTTGCCAGCCTCTGGTATCTGTCATTCTACTCTCCACCTCCATGAAATCAATTTCTAGAGCTTCCACACAGGAGTGAGGACTAGTGATATTTGTCTTTCTGCATCCAGCTAATTTCACTTAACATGATGACCTCCAGTTCCATCCATGTTGCTGTAAATGACATGTTTTTATTCTTTTTTATGGCCGAATAGTATTCAATTCCGTACAAATGCCACATTTCCTTTGTCTAATGGACACTCAGGTTCATTCATGAGATTAGAGCTGCAATAAAATTGCAAGTGCAGGTATCCATTTGAAATGCTGATTTCTTTTCCCTTGGATAAATACCCAGTAGTGGGATTGCTGGATCATATGGAAGATCTATTTTTAGTTTTCTGCGAAATATCCATGTTTTCCTTAGTGGCTGTACTAATTTATATTCCTATCAGCAATGTTTAAGAGTTCTCTTTTCTCTGCATTCTTGCTATCATATTTTTTTTTGTCTTTTTTGATAATAGCCATTGTAACAGGGGTAAAATATTATCTCAGTGTGGTTTTGATTTGTATTTCCCTAATGATTAGTGATATTGAGCATTTTTTCATATACCTGTTGGTCATTTGTATATTTTTTTTAAATTTTCTTTTCTTTTTTTTTGGATGGAAAATTTGGTGTTTTTTGTTTTTTCAAACCCACATTTATTTTTATGAATACTCTTTGAAAAGAACTGGCAATTATTTTTATTTTTATTTATTTATTTATTTATTATTGAGAGTTATCCTTGCCTCCTCCCTCCAGTCTCCCTAACATAAAATCCCACTGATTTGGATTATTTCTAAGTCTATCCCCTCTCTCCCATCTCCACTCCTCCTGTCTTAATTCAGACCTTCGTCACTTTTCAACTGGACACTGCCACAGCTTTCCTTCTGGTCTCCCTACCTCCAAGTTTGTCCATGTAGCAGTCATATTCTCCTGCTGTAGTGGCTGTCCACTACTTATTGGACAATCATGCTTCTTTTTCTTTTCTTTTCTTTTCTTTATTTCTGAATATTATGGGGGTACAAATGTTTTGGTTATGTAAATTGTTATATAAAATTTATAAGTGTGCCCATCCCCCCAATAGTGTGCATTGTATCTGTTAGGTATGAAAATATTAAGGGGGTACTAATGTTTTTGTTACATGGATAGATTTTATAATGCTTAAGTTAGGGCTGTTAGTGTGCACATCACCCAAATAGTGTTCATTGTACATATTAGGTAGGTTTGTACCCCTCCCTTCCTCCTCCATCTCCCCTTCTGGATTTCCAATGACTTTTATTTCACTCTGTGTCTATGTGTTCCCAATGGTTAGCTACTCCTGCTTATTTTTGGTTTCCATTTGCAATAAAGTATCTTTTTGTCATCCCTTTATTTTCATGCTCACTTCAACAGCACATGTATCATCCCTCTATTTTCAGTCTCTATATGTCTTTAGAGGTGAGATGAATTATTTGCAGGCAGTATAGCTGCATCTTGTATTTTTTTACATTCAGCCAGTCTATAAGTGGGCAATTTAATCAATTTACGTTTAATATTATTGATATGTAGGAGCTTATTTCTGTCTTTCTTTACTTGAAAGATGTTTTGCATGTCTTTTGTTCATTACTTTCTCACTTATTATTTTTCTCTGTGCTTTGGTGGTATTCTGTAGTGGTAACATTTAGTATTTTTCTCTTCTTTGTTTTTGTGTTTGCTCTACCAGTGGTGTAGATTATTATACTTTGGTGTATTTTCATTATATCATTGTCCTTTTATTTCTGGGTGTATGACTCCCTTAAGCCTTGATTATAAGGCCAGAATAGTGATTATTAATTGCCTCAGTTTGGCTTGTCTGGGAAACACTTTATTTCTCCTTCATTTATGAAGGACAGTTTTGCTGAGTATAGTATCATTTTCTGACAGTTTTTTATTAATACTTTCAGCTGTTTGAATATATCGTCCCATTCTCTCCTGGCTGGTATGTTTGCTGCTAAGAAATTCACTGTTAGTCTGATTGGGGCTCCTTTATAGGTAACTAGATGCTTTTCTCTTGCTGTTTTAAGAATTTTGCCTTTGTCTTTGACTTTGACAGTTTGACTATAATGTGCCATGGAAAAAACCTTTTTTGTTTTCTTCAAGTTCTCTCATAAGGTTGCAAGAGAGAAGACATCTTAGAATTATATCTATTATTTATGGATCTGTGAGCCTCTTGTGTCTGGATGTTTAAATTTCTTCTTAGACTTGGGAAGTTTTCATCTGTTACTTTATTAAATAGGTTTTCTAACACTTTTGCTTTCTTTTCACCTTCTGGGACACCAAAAACCTGAATATGTGGTCACTTTAAGGTTATTTTATATCATGAAGCCTTTGCTCATCATTTTTTATTCTTTTTTTCTTCATTTTTTTCTGACTGGGTTGTCACAGTACAACTATCTCCAAGTTCTGAGATTCTTTACTCTGCTTTGTCTAGTCTATTGCTGAAGTTGTGAATGTATTTTGTATTTCTTTTAAAGAATTCTTCAGTTCTAGATTTCTGTTAGGTTCTTATTTATGATATCTATCTGGCAAACTTCTTTTTATATCTTGAATTTTTAAAAATTTATTTGTATTTTTTTAGAATTTCTCTTGTATCTTACTGAGTCTCTTTAGTATTAATATTTTGAATTCTTTTTCTGGTAATTCATAAATTTCTTTTTGATTGGGTTCCATTGCTAGGAGAATTATTGTGTTTCTTTAGAGGTATCATATTTCCTTGCTTTTTCATATTCCCTGTGCCCTTACATTGATATTTGTGCATCTGGTGTAAATTTTTTGAATTTACTTTCATAAGGGAGAACTTTTTCCTAAAGATGCATACATATTTTCCTGAAGATGGATCTATAACGTTGATTGGGTAGGCACTTGTGGTTCTGATTCAGGGTGTGTGTAGTAGTGTAGTCTCTGCATGATTTTTTTTTTCTAAGTGACTTAGAGTGAGGTTATTATTGGAGGTTGTGGTGAAGCTTTTCTGGGAACTGGGATACCAAGTGGGCATGTCTTTGTGTTCCAGTAATGGCAGTGGTGGATTAAGTGTGCCTGTCCTTGGGACCCAAGCCACTGGCACTGGTGTTAGTAGGTCTATGCAGACCAATTTTGGGGACTCTAATTGGTTTGCTTGAGTACCAGACATGGCAGGCATGGGTAGAGTGGGTGGGTAGGTTCTTGAGCCCCTGAGTAATAAATGTGGTATGGGCAATGGCAAGTAGCAGTGGTGGAACAATCTTCTGGGACCCAAGCAGTCGACATTGGTGTTGGTGGTGGCTGTGATGTGTTCAGAGGGCTGGTCCCCAGTCGCACAGGTGACACACGTGGGTGAGTGCTAGCTATAGTAGTGGCAGTTTGAATGGGCCCAACCTCAAATCCCAAATGGAGTGCTCAGGTGCCACTGGCAGTAGATTGGGCTGGGTGACTTCATGGCTCTTAAACCATGTGTCTGATACTGGGGAGAGGTGGAGCCCAATCAGGTGTATCTGCCCTCAGTCCTTTCACTGGTGTGTAGTCCATGAAAGATTTGCCTGTGGTAGGCAGAGACATGGTGATCCCCAGGCTGCTGGCAAAATGCTCAGGTGGGTGCAGCAGCAGATGTGCTATATCCCTGTTACTGAGGAGTGAAGGGTTACTTTCCCTGTGAGCAGCTGTAGGCAGGCAGCTGCCCCCACCTGAGCATTCTGCTTCACTTGTGCCTCAGCCTTGCAGCAGTGGTAGTTGTAAACAGTGGAATTTGTTCACAAGGCACCTGAAAATGCACGGCTGCCCCTCTGCTGGGGGGAATAATTGCCCAAAGCTCCCACTTTGGTCCCAGTGACAGTGTAGGATGCAGACTGGTAAAGGCTATGTTCTTATAATGGTGCTATGCTGCAGCTGCTTAGGACTAGGAGGTTTGCAGCGTGAGCTCTCTCTCTGCAGCAATGCGTTTGTGTGGTCTTCAGGCACTTCCCTATGTTAGTCTCAGGGCCTGTGATGGTTGAGGAGTTCTCACCTGTCTAAAATTATCAGTCTGTGGCAGGAATGTAGACCAATAAGGATCTCTCACTCTTTCCTTTTTTTACTGAGCTGCTCCAGACTCCCAGCCAATCCCAGCTGAACAGGCTGCCTTATTTCCCTTTCTTTTCTTGTCTTTGGTGCTTCCTATCACTTCTCTGTTGAATTTCAGTGTTCTCTGTTAAATGATTTATTGAAAGTGTGATCACCTACTGCCTATTTTGGTTCCTCTACATGTAAGAGGTGAGTACCAGGTGTATTTAGTCAGCCATCTTGAAGCTCCTTTATTAAAGATGATTTTTAAAAGAAACTCTTAATGGATAAACTCAAAGAAGTCCGCACTCAGACACATGATGATCTAACTTGTGAAAATCAAAGACAAAGAAAAAAATTTGAAAGCAGCCAAGGAAAAATGACACATTACCTACAGGGGAACAATGATTTGTATGACAGTATATTTCTCATCTGAAACCACAGAGGCAGTAAAACATTTTCCAAGTGCTGAAATAAAATCACTGTCAATCCAGAAGTCTGTATCAAAAGAAAATGTCCTTAAGAATTGAAGGCGAAATAAACATATTTTCAGATGAAAAAAATCAAAGAGAGTCTGTCCTCAGCAGATTACACTGAAAGAAATGTTAAAGCAAACTGCAGGTGAAACAAATTCTAGAGATGAAGGGAGAACACAGAAATGGCAAATATCTGGGTAAATGTATGAAAACATTTTCTCATTTTAGGTAAGCTATAGATGGAAGATGTATTTAAAAATTATAACATTGTCTGATGGATTTTGCAAATGTATGTAAATGTAGCATATGGAATCTACTACAAAAATGGGGAAGGGTAAAGAGACTATATGGTGGCTGGGTTTCTAAATTCCACCTGAAGTGATAAAATATTAATTTCAAGTAGATCGTAAAGTTAATAGGTATATTGTAATCTCTAGAGAAACAACTAAAATAAATTGAACAAAAATATAGTTAAAACCCATTAAATAAATTAAAATGCAATACTGAAAAGGATACAAATAAATTAAAAGAATAAGAGAAAGGAAATATATGGATAAAAACAGAAGGCTAAATAGAAAATAAACAATAAAATGCTAGAATAAATTAGAGCATGTCAATAATTACATTAACTATAAATGATCTAAATATACCAAGTAAGAGACAGATTGTCAAATTGGATTAAAAAGCAAGGACCAATTATAAGTTGTATACAAGAAAGCTACCTTAAATATAATGGTATAAATAGGTTAAAATTAAAAGGATAAAAAAAAATCGTACACAAAAACTAACTAAAAGAATGCTCAAGAAGCCATAGTAATATCAGATCAATTATATGTCAGCACAAGAAAAGGAACCAAGGATAAGAGCATTGCATAATGATTAAAGGGTTAACTCATGAACTAGATGTAATAACCCTAACTGTATAGGCACCTCACAACAGAGATTCAAAATACATGAAAGAAAACTTATAGAACTGAAAGGATAAATACACCAATTCACAGTTATAGTGGAAGACCTCACCACTCCTCTGCTAGTAATGAACAGAACAAGCAGATAAGCACGGATAAACATGACTTGAAAAATACCATCAACCAGCTGAATCTGATTAACATTTACAGCATATTCCATATAACAACAGAAGAATCCACATGACTTTCAAGTGCCCACAGGACATTTATCAAGATAGAACATATCAGGTCATTATAAAGAGTATTAATAAATTTAAAGAATTTAAATTATAAAAGTTTTTTTTTTTTTCTGGCCACAATAGAATTAAACTAGGAATCAATAGCAGAGAGATATGAATACTCGGAAATTAAACAAAGGTCAAGAGGAATTTTCAAGAGCAGTAGGAATATATTTTGAACTAAAGGAAAATTAGAATATAACATATAAAAATTCATGGAATACATTTTAAGCAGTCCTTAGGAGGAAAGGTACAGTTTTAAATATTAATAATATAAAAGAAAGATCTCAAATTGATAGTAACTTCTTTACCTAAAGAAACCAGAAAAGGAAGAGCATAAACCCATGGCAACTATAGGGGAAAATAATGAGGAAAATTATAAAAAGTCAATGAAATTGAAATCAAGAGAGAAAGTAGAGTAAATCAATGGAACCCAACTTCATTGTGATCGTTAACATTATTTGTCAACTTGGCTGGGCCATGGTGCCCATATATTCATTCAAATATCATTCTAGATGTTTCTGTGAGGAAGTTTTTGCATGTGATTTGCAATTATATTGCTGGACTTTAAAGAAAGCAGATTGCCATCCATAATGTGAGTAGGCTTCATCCCATCAGTTGAAGGCCTGAATGGAATAAAAAACTGATCTCCCAACCAAGAAAAAATTCTCCAGCAGACTTCCTGCAAACTTCATTTCAAATGTCTGGTCTTCCTAGTTTTCTAGCAAACTGCCTTTGGATATGATCTGCAACCCAGGCTTTTCAATAGGCTATCTTTGAGCTGAAACTACAACTCTCTTCTGAGTCTCCAGCCTGCTCCCCGACTCTCTGCCTCCCCAGTCAAATTTTAAACTTGCCAAGCCTCCATAATCATGGGGAGAAAGTTTCTCTTACCTACTAGGAAATTAAATCCAAAGTAGGAAGAAGAAAGAAAATAATAAAAATAAAAGCAAAAATTAATGTTGACAGAAAATAAAAGGCTATAGAGAAAATTATCAAAGTCAAAAGTTTATTAATGTAAAACTAATAAAATTTTAAAAATCTCTAACCACACTGGTAAAGAATAAAATACAAGACATGAATTAACAATATCGGAAATAAAAGAAAACCCCATTAGATATCCTGTAGATGCTTATAAACTAATAAGAAAATATCATGAACAATTATATGCCCATAAAATTCTCATAACGTAGATAAAATAGACAAATTGTTAGTAAAATTCAAATTACCAACATAACATATTATGAAATAGAACATTTGAATAGCCATATATCTGATAAAAAAATACATTTGTGATTAAAAACATTTCTGCAAATAAAACTCCAGGCCTGGATGGATTCACTGGTGAATCACATTGAATATTTAGGAAATAATTTCACTCTTACACACAATTTCAGAAAACTGTGTAAGAAAGCATAACTCCAATAAGAAAACCATGCCAAAATCTAATATTCTTACTTCAAATTCATTAGTATTTACAAGTAGTAATGATGCATTACATTTATAAAGAGTAATGATGTGGGGCTAGTTCTAGAAAAGTAATGTTATTTTTAAATTTAAATATCAGTACAACATACCATATTAACAAATAAATAATGAATCTCTGAATTATAATATTTCTGGTTTAGGTAATGCCTAAATGCTAATTGATCCAACCATCTCTGATGCATGAAAATTTTACATAGCATCTTTTCTTCTGGGTCATCAAATTTCTACCTAAGCATCTCCTATATGGTACAACTTTTGTAAAATGGAAACAATCTGCATTTTTGTAACAGACAATCTTGTGTGTGATTTGCCAACAAGTAGTAATGTAATCATGGGCATGTTACTTTATTTCTTTAGGTCTCTGCTTCCTGGTCTTTCAAATGGGGATACTTCACAGGTATCATAAAAATGAGAAATAATGTATCTAAAGCACCTGACATATTGTAGGCATTCCATAAATGTTCACATTAGTAGTACAGGAATAAAATCAGAGGACTTCCAAATATTTTTTTTTTTTTTGCTATGCTCAACAATATGCATCTTAAATATATGTTCTGCTCTGATACCCAGAACAATTCCTAACATAAAACATCCTTAATAATTTTGTTATTATCTGAATGAAAAATAACTTATGTCAGCAGTTCTTAACTTTTTGGGTTCATTATCCCCTTATACTGTAAAAAATTATTGAAAATTCCAAAGAGCTTATATTTATTTTGGTCATATCTCTCTATATTATATATATATATTACCTGTATTGGAAATAAAAAACAAATATTGATTCATTTAACAAAATAGAAATAAAAGCACTTGTAAACATAACTAGTATATTTTCCAAAACAAAATAAAAATTAGAAGAATGACATTGTTTTATATTTTTGCAAGCCTCTTTAAAGTCTGGCTTAATAGAAGTTAACTGGACTCCCATCTGCTTTAGCATCCAAAGAGTCACAGTACGTAGTTTATCTGAAATATATGAAGAAAGTTCAGCTTCAGACAGATCCGACTTGGAAAGAGTAGTACATATTTTAATAGCATTTTTAGGTAATTATACATGTTCTTCTTTAATCACCAAAATGCCAAAAGTAGTAGTTTCTTCTAAGTTATTTGCAATGTAGAATCTAAAACCATGTTAATAAATTGTTACATTAAGTTCCTTTAGTCTATTTGTAGTCTCAGTGAATCTTTTACTCACATATGATGTTGTAACACCATGTGTGGATCATTTGGAAAAGATTGATAGTCAATATTCCATGATTTATGTGGATCTTCCATATATGGGCACATTACATTAGAAAATTAGAAAATATCATCAGTAAATCACATCTGTTAATATCATTACTGAACTCAGCAGTAAAGTTTTTAAGTATTGTGAAGTGGAAAAGTTGACACTGGTGGATAAAAATTTGCCAAAATTCTAATTTTTGCTAAAAAGCTCAAATTTTATCATTGACAAGAAATATTATCTGTTATTTTCCCTAGAGTGACAGATTAACTTTGTCCATTTTTTGAGAAAATGCCTGCCAAATATTGAAGTCTGAATAACCATAGTTGGTCTGTCTGTTGTTCCAGGAAAAAAGCAGTCAAAATCACACAAGTGCTTTTTCTTGAGACAATCGTTGTACTTTGGTATATGGAATTGCTTTATATGTACTTCCCATTTGTCATACAAAATATAAACAAGAAAGTACACTGGGGTCAATATTTAATAAAGTTAGACATTTTTACAACTTTATCAAGAACATTTTTATGTGAAACTGGCATTTATTAAAGTTGTGTATGATGGTGATAAGCTACAAGTACAGCTTGTTGCCACTGCTGTGGTAGCAATTTTACTTCCCATAATGATTCTAACCTCATTATTATCTAATAAGCCATTATTTTGAAATTTCAAAATGTGTCTTTTGCTTGTTTATAAAACTTTATGGCTTATCCTGAAATTTCAAAATAATGACTTATTTGATGAGAATAAGATAATAGAGACTACGAGAGGTATAACTGCAGGTAGCCAGTGAAAACAAAATAGAAGCACTGAGATCAAACTGAGTTAATGTCTGAAAAAGTGTATATTCATACTACCTTAGAAAATTGTAGAATGCACGAGTACACATTCCATTAGTTATACACATGAGGATGCCATCACACTTCGGGTAACCTCTGGAAAATTCCACCATACACTCATAAGAGAACAAGTAAAAAAGGCAAATAACATCTTAATGTTATTATGTAAATAATTGTGACTTGCACAGACTCCCTTAAAGAGTTTCAGGGACATTCAGAGACTCCTAGATCAAACTTTGAAAACTGCTGGCTAATATTATTTCTGGAAAATTCTGTGGGTTAGAAAACATTTCATTATGATGTGCTAAAATAAGTTTCCTGGTCCTAGTTTTTCCCTTTTTTCATGGTTAGAAATCCAGGGCTCTTGGAATCCACATTTAAACTGAAAGATCCTTTTTAGTCCACCAAAAAGAACTCTGTATTACAACCTTCATTCAATGCAAGAGCCAGCTGAGGTGAAGTCACCAGGGGCCAATGACAGAGGCCAGGAGTAAAGCGCCATCACACAGCCTTCAGTCACCACAGTTTTTGAAATGTTTGATCAGACTGCCTCTTATGGCCTTTTCATCCATTACTTTTCTGCCTCTCTGTGTTCCTTTTTTGAGATTTTGTTTTTGTGTAATGTTGCTGGGTGTTCTGTCCTCAATTTCCTTGTCACACAGTGAAGGAAGTGCTCCATCTGATATGAAGTCACATGTCAGCACCTGTTCTCTGGGTTGATGTGTTCATCATTTCCGTTTCTGTTTTCCAGCACCTCAGCGTCTTTTCTGTCAACAGCAATACCAACACATCTGTGCTCTCTGTGCCTGGTATTCCTTTTCACGAATGTCAAAATCCAGGTTCTGACATGTGGCCTTGAGGCTCAGCCCACCACTTAAGGAGTGCTTCTGTTTGGATGTCCAGTTTTTTGGCTAACTAAATTTGTGGTTAAGCCTTGCTGAAATATAAATTTTGACTTTGTCTATTTGAGTGAATAATCTAATGGAAAAATGGAGATAAAACTTTTCCCAACACTAGGAGAAAACTATGCTCTTACTATGCAAAAGGACATCTTGTTTTAGGTTTAGACATCAGTGTAATCCAGTGCAATTCAATCTTATGAGGCAACTATGTATTGAGACCCCACCAGTTATATAGACACTGCATATATCACTAGGCTGAGACCTTTGGAAAATAAGCAAAGGATTAAATTTGCAGAAAGATCAGAGCTCCTGACCTGGCCAGGGCAGGTAACTTTAGGCTTTTGTAGCACATTAGTAAACATAGTCCATAGGTATTTTTTTTGTAATCATGGTGGTTTGTGGCAGTTTCTGTTGTGCTAGACAGATGATCTTTTATAATCATGCAGATGGTTTTTAACTCGTATGGCCAACTAAATGGCTTTAAGCTTCAGGCTCTAGTACGCGTGTGAAATTTTAGCCTGGTAGATCACTGTAACATTTGGTACATTGTTTGAGTAAGTACTGTTTTTGTACTGAGAAGGATGCAGGTGCAGATCTTAGCAAATGCCAACTGTGAGGACCTTAGTGTACTGGCCAATTAGAGCTGACCTTGAACTACATAGCACTGATTAGTTTGGTATTGTAGGCAAAGCTATAGTAGAAATGAAATCACATACACAAAAATCTTTTAAGTCATGAGGAAACATCAGACAAATCAAAATTGAGGGACGTTCTAAAAAAAACACTGGGCCTCTACTCTTCAAACATGTTTTCTTTTTTTCAGAGTTTCATCCTCGTATTGAAGCTCATAATTTCACTGGACTTTTGGCCCCAAATGAAAAAACTGCAAATAAAAAAGAAAGCATGGATAGGGGGAAGTGACAACTGTCCTCTGGGGACTGATGCAGAGGCAGAGCATGGCAGGCAAGGATCCAAGCTGTGAGGGTGGTGGCCTGGCCACAGATGTCCAGGGAGAAGACTGTCCAAGCTCCCTGAACACGGACAGCCCCCAGGCAGCTAGAAGTTCACACAGGAGGAGTTGTGGGTATTGGCATGGTGGAATCCAAGCCACTGGTCTCATAGACAAGTCTCTCTCATGCTTGGTCAGAATCCACTTTAGAGAGAATTGACTCATCTGACAGGGCATCCTGGGTGAGGAATGCAGATGCCAATGGTAATAGGCCAATGAATACTTACCACTGGCATACTGGCAGAGAAGGGAAAGCTAGATAAGCTGGAGCCCAGCTGATGGGACACTAACTCCATTACAAGGACTGGCATCTCCTGCTACTGGTGCAAGGCTATGTCATTCAATTGCTCACGGCTGTCAGAATATTCAACTTCCTGACCTCTCCTAGGTCAGACCTCTACCTGTGTGACCTCAGCCCAAGTCCTCATTATTTGGTGGCTGTTGCAAGACTCTCAACCTCTTTGGGAACAGTGCTGCATCAAGAAATGGAGAATCTTTTTCTAGAATGGGCAGGAAAAGAAGAGAGGTTTTCATGCTTCCTAGATCATAGGTCCTTGGTTTGCTCCGCTCTTTGCTCATGGAATGGGCATAGCATCTGAGAAGCTGCCATGGTGACAGCATCCTCAAAGCCAAACAGAACATTGCCCTGTACAGCTGTGTCCTTCTCCCAGAAGACCTTGGTCAGCACCTGCAGCTGGGTGCATACTTGGATAAAGCAGTCAAGCTGCATGGCAGGATTGGCAGAGTGCGGGCAATAGTAGGACACCTGAGGCAGGGTGAACTGGGGGCTCAGGTCATAGCCCATTTGGGATAGAGCTTGCTGCAGCTCCATGTAGCTAATGGAGCCCCAGAAGTCCTAGTCATACTGCTGGAAGAGATTCTTCCACTGCTGGATGAATGTCCACAGGGCTGAGAAACCATGGACATCGATGTGTCCTGACTTGGTCTTGTCAAACATGTTTATCATCATGAAGCGTGCCTCATCATTGCACAAGGACCAGTTGGAGTTGACCAGAGCCTGCTCAGCTCCTTGATGGAGATGAAGCCACTCTGATTGGAGTCCACTGTGGAACAAGGAATAGGCTTCAGGATCCACACTGGAAGGGGCACCACCCTGTCCATAAGGCCTGGGCTTCTGGGCACCATACGAATTTGGAGGCAGCTGACCATAGGGGTGCCCTGGGGCACCACTGCCATATCGTCCTCCCAGAGTTCCAGACGGGAGCCTCCCCAGGGTTGGGGTGTCATAGGGTCCCCCACCAGCTGGTGGTCCATAGACCCTGCAGGGGAAGGACCCCCATAACTACCACCAGGGGGTAGCTGCTGCCATATTGCCCTCTACTGTAGGGGGTGCAAGGTGGTAGTAATTACCCAGAGGGTGGCTCTTGGGGCTTGTCCTACAGCTCCCAAGCAGCCCTGCCCTTGGATAGCTGTGTGCAGTGACTTTCAAAAATGTCAATGCTATAAAAGAGAAAAGGAGCCTGAGCATCTTTGCTGGAGTAAAGGACATTAAAAAGGATGAAAATTAAGATAGTGGTTGATCTTAGATTGGATCTTGTATTGAGGAAATACAATTTCTATAATGGATAATATTAATATAATTTAGAAAAAGTTGAGTATGGACTGTATGTTAGATAATAGTATTAAATTCTAAATTTTCTGAATTTGATCATTTAACTGTAGTTATACAAGAGAATGACCTTGCTGTTAGACGATACATTATCTACAGTTTTAGGAATGAAAGGTCACAATCTTTATACTTTATTCTCAAATGGCTCCTCAAATATGTTATATATGTTATATATTTATATATATGTTATATATTCACATATAGATGTGTGTGTTCAGATGAAGAAAGACAGAGAGAGAAAGCAAATATGGCTGAATAGTAACAATGAGCAAACCTAGGTGAAAGATGTCATGTGTATTCTTTGTAATATTCTTTCAAATTATTTTCTAGGTCTGATCTTTTCAGAAATAAACAGAGCAATTAAGAAACAGTCTCTCTCCCCTTCTCCTCCTAAGAAAGGCTTACTTTCCAGGCAGTATTGTAGAAAAATAATTGCTGTTCTTACCCTGCTTCCCAATCAGATATCTGGCAGCAAGACCGGGGCATAAAACTGTAATAGTAGCTGAGATGCTCCTGCTGCAGAACCCTGTTGAGGTTCTAGCTTTAAATCTTTAGTGCCAAGCCTAGGTAGGTACAGCATTAACAACTTCACCAAATTCAAGAATCATCCATCATTAAATAATTACAATTTATGGTGGATTTTCACCATTACACAAGTTCTGAACTTGATTTCTGTCAAACAAAGTGGCACATCCCCAAAAGAGTAAAATGTTTGGTTCATAAATAAAAACTGAATGTGATCCCTAATTTTAAAGGTCTTACATTTTATTCGGTAAATGTAGAGAAACAAATCAAAGATATTATGGCAAATCCAAAGGTACCCAAAGTATTTAAATATATTTTGTTTATAGCAATCACATTTGCCTAGAAAATAAGGGCAGAACCCGCATATTTAGAAATACTCTTCAGTCTTCTTATGGAAACTGTCACAAAGGAAAGTAAATGAGTGAATGAAAGAGAGTAAATGAAGACAAGTGAACTAGCTGGAAGAAGAAATACCTTTCTTTAAGAGAAATGATAAATATCTTAGAGGACACATTACTCATAGATGAAGAAGAAAATGAGATCTTAAAGACTAAGGAAGATAAATATGTCAAAGGAAAAAGAATAATCAGCCATATCTAGTTCTTCTTGAAGAGAGTGCTAGAAAAGAGGGAGATGCTGTTACAAGGAGGAAAGGGGATTGGGGCCCAAAGTAAACAGCAAAAAACAAATAAAAAAGGCAAATTCCCAAAGAGTTCACCAGATTCCCTAGAATCAGGTTCCTTCTAGAATATTCTCTTAAAGCTGCAGTTTGAGAATTCACGGTAAGAGCAGTTATAAATACCACCCCTTTACTTGCAACAGCTCAACTAAAAAGTTACAAATGGTGTAGGTTTGAGATGAAAAGATCAAAACATTCCATTACAATACAGACTTCAAGAATTGCTCGGCAAGCTTCAGAGTATCAAACTTATTGTGGGTAGCCTGTAGTCACTGAGCATGCCCTGAAAAATTATGCCCCAAATTTTGAAAATATGACTCTGAGGGTAGACATAACTAAGATAAAGGAGATTCAGGGAAGATAAGAAAGATAATAATAAATTGAGATCAGACCGAGACAAAATACTGATCCAATGGGATAATAATCTTGGGGTGAAATTATCCAACTCAGAGTGGTAATGCTGACAAGGTTTGTTTCTGGTTACTTTTGGCATGCTCAGAAGTCACTGACTTTATGTATCTCACTATAAAACAATCTAGAAGACAAAATAAGAGGAATATATAGAAAACCAATTTTTCTCCCTTTAGGGAGAAGGAAAAGAGAAGGTAAAATAAAAGAAATCTTTTGGTTTCTTTTGAAACCAACTGAAGACCAATCCAAACAGCAGGCTAAGCTATTAGAAACACAACTGAGCCTTTCTAAAGGGTGTCTATAAAAGGCACATTGGGGAACAATAGGGAAAAATAAAGCATCAGAAACAATTCTCACTGTTGTAGAAAGAGATTTAGCAGAAACGAAGGCCCAAACATTAAAAAATAAGAAAAACAGTGATTTGATGAGCACAAAGCAGAAGTCTTTGGTTATCACTAGGTCCTTACAGAAACAGGCTTCAGAAAAGTCAACAGTAGCTTTTATTCTGAAGTCTCCTGAGCATGATTATCCAGATGGAACAAATGTGAAGAATGGGAGTGCTTGCTCAAGGAAGCAGGTTTCTCAGATGTAAGCAATTTCATAACAAGACTGTCAATAGCTACTATGAAACTGAAAATGCCTTCTCAGATGTACTAAGGAAGCTGTCACAAAACTGAGCCTATAATCATTTTTGTACTGGTACCAGAAACATAGGAGCCAAAGGTGCAATGAGAATTAATAGGTTCTGAATATGCTAGGTGGAAAAGAAAGAGAACTGTGACCATTGCAATTACAAAACTGCAAAGAAACATAGCAATGTTTCAGACACCATTCTCCACCAGCAGAGGAAGGAATAGGCTTTTTCCTACCTGTGTTAATTCACATCATCTTAAAATGACTCTCCTGATAGATTTCTCCCAATCGAATTCTTATTCACACATTGTGCTATCATGGCAACTGGCCTACACTGCCTATCCTCCAGAAATAATCAAACCAAAATCTGCTCTGTCTTCACTCAACCTCAGATAGCTTTGTGTCTCTGCTCTAAGAGAATATTAAGAATACTAAAAATACTAATAACTCCAGGAATATTATTTTGACTCTAGAGGGTAGGGACAAACTTGTTACTTGTCTGAAAGATTGAGATAGTAATAGTAAAATTTTATACTGTTTCTGCTTCTGGGCATGATTGAAAAACTGCTGGACTAGCCCTCCCAATGTAAATAACTATGATACTGGACAAAACATACAAAACGGCAGTTTCATTTATTCAACAAGAAGTGGTATAAGACTGTGCTCTTCAGGTAAGAGAAACATCAGGTAAGACCCTCAGTCACCCTGGCTTTCTGTCTATAGTCACTGTCTGTACTGCAACACAGGAAGACAGAGCCCAAGCAAAGTATGATATTCTCAGTAAGTGGTAAGACAGAGACCAGAGTTTGGGGATGCTGAGGCAGATAGAATGTGCCTCATATATAGACATGATACTGGAGAGGTAAGTACTGTGTAGGCCAGAAGCACCACAAGCTTACAGCACTACTCCAATGTCTTTGGCCAAGTACTGAGTTGTATATGACCTGAGGAAATCTCCCTGAGGCCTGACAGAAAACAACTTCTGAGGAAATGCAAGCTGAATAGAAATTCTTGAGATCAAACAGTGCAAAGTAGAACTTCCAAACAGACAGAATAGAGACCTCAGTGAACACCTTGAAAATTCAGATGATACTGTAGAAAAGTTATAGGGCTATTTTAGCTGTAGCATAAAGGGATACTCATGATCCATCCTTGAAAAACTTTGCCTCAAAAGGATCAAGTTGATTCAGTAAATTAAATGGCTGCCAGAGAAAGCACAATGCTCTTTAGAGAACGATAAGATAATCAAGATTACTTATACCATACTATCAATAATAGGCAGTGAACTATAAAATATTACTACAAATGCAAAGATAGGAATATGATACTTGTAATCAAGAAAATCTAGCATTTGATAGAAACAGACACAGAGTTAAGAGGAATATTGGAATGAGCAGACAATGACTTAAAGAAGGCTATTATATTAATAAATATTTTAAGGAGTTAAAAGAAAAATGCACAATGTAAGTGAAGAGCTAGGAAAGAGAAATTTTCTCTTCAGAAGAGAAATTGATGTCATAAAAATGCAAATTATAGAATTAAAGAATATAATATTTGAAATAAAAAATGAAATAGATTTATCACAAATCAAGTAATGTAAAAGGAAATGTCAGTAAACTAGAAGACAATAAAATATAAATTATTTAAAATTAAGCACAGAGAGAAAAAAAGTTGAGAAAAAAATTAATGAGATACTGTCAAGCAGTTTAACAAATATGGAATTGTACTTCCAGAAGAGACATAAATTGTTGAATAAAAATATTTTAAAAGTAATGTCCAATGCAGTTTAATAAAGAATATCAAACCACAGATATAAGCAACTTACTGACTCCCAAGTGGAATAAACAGAGTACTACACCTAGGTAAATCATAATAACATTGCTGAAAAATAAAAATAAAGAGAGAATTTTAAAATAATCTAAAACCATATTACATAAAGAAAAAAAGGATAAGATAGACTGCTGAATTCAACCAGAAACAATTTAAGGCAGAGGACAACGGAATTACCCCTTCAAATTGCTGAGCGGAAAAAAATAACTGCCAACCTAGAGTAAATACCCTCTCGAAATGTTCTTTTAAAATGAAGACAAATAAAGAATTTTTCAGACAAAGAGAAGCTGGTAGAATTTATCTCTAGAAGACTAGTCCTATAAGAAATTTTAAAGAAAGTTCTTTAGCATAAAGAAAAATAAAATTAGAAGGAAATTCAGATATATACAAAAAAAATTGAAAAATTTGAAAATGATAAATATTTAGGTGAATATAAAGACATTTTTACTTCATATTTTGATCCACTTAAATTATAATTAAATATTTAAAGAAAAAATATAGTATGGAGTTTATAATATATTCAGAATAAACTCTATGACAATAACACAACGATTGGAGGAAAGTAAACAAAAGTATACTACTATAATATCTTGTATTATATATGAGGAAGTATAATATTAATTCATGGTGGATTGTGATAAGTTAAGAATCCATATAAAATCTCTAAAACAATTAGTAACAATAATAAATAAGAATAAAGAGATATATTTAATAAGCCACTAGATGGCATAAAATTGAATACTGAAAAAATCAGTTAAAATATTAAGGAAAAAAAGAAAGAAAAAAATGAAGAAATGCCAGATAAAACAGTAAGAAAACAAATAGTAAATTGTGATTTTTTTAAATGCAATCACATAAACAATTATACTAAATGTAAATAAACTAAACACTGCAATTAAAATGCAGACTGTCAGACTGGATTTAAAAAAGTCATAGCAACTAAATACTGTTTTTAAGAGATGCAATTTATATACAAGTTAATGTTTTAGTCAAGGTTCTTGAGAGAACCAGAACCAATATATTGATATATATGTATTGGTGAGAGAGAGAGAAAAGAGTGTGACAGAGATTTATTATGAGGAATTGGCTTACCTAATTATGGGGATGAGATAATGCTACAATCTGGTATCCTCAAGCTAGAGATTTAGGAAAGCCAGTGGAGTAATTCCAGTCTGAGTATAAAAACCTGAAAACAAGAGGGTCTGATGACATAAATCCCAGTCCAAGCATAGGAGAAGACCAACATGTCAGCTTAAGCAGGCAAGCAGGAAGCAAAAAGGGACACATTCTTTTTTCCTATAGTCTAATAAGTGACAAATTATATTTCTTATAAAAAATTTTCCCACATGGAAAATTTGAGATCCAGATAAATTCAGTGACAAATTCTTTTTTCCTACAACTTTTTTTTTTTTTTTAATTGGGGTAAAACTACAAAGCATTTACAGTACAATGTTTACAGTCACAATTTGTAGTGAGCTGATTTCCCGAAGTCAGGGTTTTTAATGTACTTGTCTTCACTGGCAAATTCTGTCACACATTTTAGGGAGAAATAATACCAATCTTACCAAATGCATTTAGGAAATAAAGAAAGAGGTAATAGGTTCCAATGTTTTTAATGAGGCAGAATGACCCTCATATCAAAACCAGAAAAGAAGCTTACGAGAAAAGTGAATTAGTGATTCACTTTCCTCACAAACATACATACAAAAACCCTTAACAAAATATTAGCATACTGGGCCGGGCGAGGTGGCTCATGCCTGTAATCCTAGCACCCTGGAAGGCCGAGGCGGGCGGATCGCTCAAGGTCAGGAGTTAGAAACCAAAATATTAGCATACTGAATCTAGCAACATATAAAAGGATACTATATTGTGTCCAAGCAAAGCAAGGTTGGTTTACGGTTGAAAAATCAATGCAATTCACCATATTAAAAGAATAAAAGGAAAGTCCATATAATTATCTCAGTAGATGCAGAAAAATAACATGTAATTCAATACCCTCTCAAATTAATAAAACTTTCAGAAAAATTTAAATAGATGTTTCTTCACCCTGATAAAGGACAACTTGATAAAACTGACATGAAACTTAATGGTAAAATACTAAACAACTAAATATAGTCTCCTTAAGATCAGAAACAATTGAAAAATACCCTTTCTCACCACATCTATTCAACATTGTACTAAAGATTCTTGCCAGTGCAACAAAGCAAGAAAAATAATTAAAAGTCATGTATATTGGAGAGGAAGAAATAAAATTCTCTTGAAAAGAAAAACATGATGATGTTCATAAGACGACCAATGAATCTACAAAAAATACTAAATCTAATAAGTGAATTTAGCAAGGTGATAGGATTCAACTTCAATATAAAAAATCATTTAAAAATTATACTAGCGAATTTACCGAGGTGTACAGTTAATCACATGAATCAGTTTTTGAGGAATTCCTTCACTGAAAATCATTTAATTGTACACTTAAAATGGAGTGTTGGTTGTACGTAGATACAGTTGGAGCATTGTGTATGTACTCTATGGACTACTTTGACAGAGTAGGTTTTTGAATGTAACAAGATAAGTCAACTTGAGTGGTAATATATTTTGGGAAATCAGCTCACTACAAATTGTGACTGTAAACATTGTACTGTAAATGCTTTGTAG